>JARJDR010013579.1:0-12197 GCA_030264135.1 Myllaena sp. GC000078 | reverse complement strand
CAATCATACCTGTATTTATAAATTAATATCAAGGTGATGGAATACCTGTGCGCAGGAATGTCTAGACCGCGACGCAGTCTAGTCGATATCAACTCTATAATTCAATAGCATCTCTTCGGAAAGTCCCCAAGGATCAACAAAAAGGTTGGCATTATTCAATAAGTAAGCATTGTTTCGATATCAGTAATTCCACCTGTGCGTGCGTGCGTGTGCGCTGGCGGTTGACACGCAGCGCAACGTCCTACAATGTAAATTAATTGAGCGCGACAACGTTTGAATAATTCATCCAACCAACGCCAGCACCTGCTTCATCAATATTTCTTTGTTTTGCAAAACTTTCGGGGCTTAGATATGAATTTCTAATTGTTTCGCCGTTATTACTATTATGGACGTGCCAATGTGAAATTGATATGCCGCTTACACGTCAAACTCAGCAACTCGTCAACCCCGAAGATTTGTGCTGGAATTATAATAATGCACAGCGCCGTACATTTAATAAAATGGAATATGAAATTCGAGATATGGCATTGAATATATGTCGGATATCATATTGCACATACGTTTTCATTTCTCGGATCAACGCTATTGTTTGATGTATACAGGAAATTCTAAATTCCAATAACTAACCAACGGAAAGCATTAATTTCATAATGGTTGCGATTCGACGAAATAAAATATAAACACATTTTTGCGTTTGAATTCCAATGGATCACCGTGCAAATAATTCGCATTACAATGGATTGGTGTAGTACTTACACGAGTTATAAATTGACTACAAATACAGAGCGTTTTAATAAAGTATTTATGAACTCTTGCCGCTGTGCGGTGCGGTGCGCCGCGCGCGATGCTCCACTTATTCATGCGCATTGTTTGAAGTTGTTTAAAATAAGTGCTCTCGGCTGCAAACACCGCCTCGCATGCACTATGCATAATATGCATCCGTCTTTGTTTGTGCTAATACGACGTTATTATAAACTGTCATATTTACTATTTTCCTTTCTCTGCCATTAATTACACTCTGTCCACTCGACTCGACTCGGCCAACAATGCGGTGGACAATGGCGACAAGGGAGGAATGTTTCAATTCAATTGCATTTCCTAGCACCGACCACCATCATCATAAACGTGATTATTGTATGCATCAAAATGCATCAAAGCATTATTTGAACATTTTAGAATTTATGCATTCATGCATCATTTACGGCGTACGATGTATAAAGAAATAAGAAAATCATTTGCTGGAAAGAAGATAAATGCAAACGAAAGAAAAATGGGTAAACACTCTCATTCTACACGCGCACAAATTGTTTCGAGCATATCTACCTAGGTATTCCGGGTAACTTGGAGGCAGGCGCTCGCTAACGCGCCTGTGCCTCGAAGCAGCATTCGAAACTACAAATGCGCGTTTCGTGTTGGAAATACTTAGTGTTTAATATGCCTCTTGCCTGGACGCCGAGCGAATCCTGTAATCATTTCGGTGGGGGCTTATACCTGGAATAGTACCCAACTCCTAGATCGGCGTAATGTAACATAATGTGTAAATGCTTCCAGATTGCGGCCCACCAGCAAATAACGAACGCAAAAGAAGGAGAGAAAAAACGGAGCTGAAGTTTAATGCGGCGCGCACGCTTGATGGAAACGTTGCACACAACACAATCTTTGGAAAATCTTGATGGACTTTAAATATAAGTTACCGCGCAAATATCCGTCGCACACGATCATCCCATTCGATTACCCGTATGTATGGTGAGTTAGGATCTGATTTTGCAAAATCGACTTTACGTGCGTATTCAGCAGCGGGCGCGACGCAGAAGAAGAAATATCAGAGCGAAACTATCACAAATCGCAAATATTGCGAAATGGATGCGATGGATGGATGGATGGCAACTTCCGCGACTGCTCCGAGAGATCTCTGTATAAAGTGCTGGCAGACGGATGAAGTGAAATTATTAAAAGTTTTTCAATTATACGAAGTCGCCGCGCGCACAACTCACAATGTATAACTGGAAACTGAGAACTACATGTTCTACTACGTAGTTGAATTGGACGAGAAAATATGATCAATAGATGAAGTTTTGACACATCGTTCCAATTAACCCAACTCGCTTCCGATTGCCAGATGGTTAAGTATAAATTTAGCTAATAAATGACATGGAACTACGAGTATTAGGTTGTTAAGAAAATTTCGATTAAATTGGCTGCGTTGCGCAAAGTTTAGATAGAAATACTAGGCTGCAAAGGTATTATTTTGTTCAAGACGTCGAAGAAATTATATATTAGATATTCTCAAGGAAACATAAACGCGTTTGTTCGTGTGATACATTGTTTTAATATAGAATGCAGGCACGAGGCATGTCTATTGAATCGCCCGTGGTGCAAGCAAGGCGCATCGATGGCGTCGGATAGTGCGCGCGCGCGCGCGCGGTGGAATAATGGACTTTAATTATCTGACGTGGTAAATAATTTATGTAACACCGGCCGCTATTGTTTTCTATTAATAAAGTTCCGGCGCGTTTGGAAGATAACAGAGCGCAACGTTTGTACATTCTTTGATATAGAATTCAAGTGATTCTTCGATTAATTTAATTAATCCCCGCAATGCAAAATAATTACCACTTTCAATTGTTGCCATGTGTGAGTGAACTTCTTTATTTTTTATTAATTGTATAATTTCCTCTGGATAAATGGCAAGTAATTTATAAATCTAATAGTCTCATTAGAGTAAATTGTAGTAACAATACAACCGAATATGGTAAAATGTATTACGAGGCACGAACAAATGCAGCGAGTATAAAATGTGAAACGCAACAAGAACAGGAACAATCTACTAAATAAACCAACATCGACCGCAAACACAAACGCATGGCGTGGCGTCTTCGCCACTTACATACTTTATGCGCACTATAAAGTTGCGCGCGCGTGCATGTGCCGTAAACGTAAAAGCGCGCGCCGGTGTCAAATTGATTGCCTGCTAGACACCGCTGATTGATTGCGCCAGATTACAACTTATTACACGGAAATATTACATCACGAGTTTACAGCGCGTGTTCGATTTGCCATCGCACCGCAAGAAGGGTGTCATTATAATATGCATATCCTGTGATTACACTATGCACAAGTTTTCTATTCAACCACCATTTTTTCTACATTTTAAGTATCGAAACAAATGAGATTTTTTCAAGGTAATTGAATTTCAAGCTGTATAACAGTTGATGTGACTGCTATTTGCGCCATTCGGGAACCGTCATTAGCACCAGTTTTTGCATACATTTGACTCTGACTTTGCTGGTGGTGTGGTCGTTGACTCCAAAACCACCCCGCAAGACGAATACGAATCACACGAGTTTTTCGCAACGCATCCCACCAATACCAACCGAAAACGTCTCCGACGACGACTTGCAAGAAGTGGGCACATGCATCATTCGCCGAAATGGGGGCGTGATGCGCGAAAAGCGATAATCACTCGCTGGATGGCTGGAAGTGGTGGATTAGAAAACGCGAAGGATGTGTGAATTCGACCAGCCGTTTCCCGTTTTCCATCTTCTTCTTCTTCTTCTTCTTCTTCATGCATTCGGCAGCGTCATCGTGCGCGGTTTTGCAGTCGGATGTGTATTATCCGCGCGGTGAACAGTAAGGTACTTTTGGCTTCTTGGATTTCCCAAACCCTCGCTTTCCCGCACAGCCTTCTCTTCTTCCTGCTAGTGCGTGTATGAGATATTAAAAAAAGCATTTTCGGTGGTGGCTGCTGCCAATCTCCGCTTTTCAATGCCGCGCGCGCGTGTGAGACGGTGGGAAACAGAATATTGGTTCCGGTTCGGCAATCTTTCTGAATGAAAAATTGCTTCTCGAGCCCGGCCCTTCTCCGCCTCGGAATCGTTCACTTTCTTTCTATTTCGACTTCTATTTTGTCCTCTTGCCCGCATTTTTTCCCCCGGCAAACATTGGCGCGCGCGCGCGCGGGGGGTATTTGGATTTCCATAGGTCGTTTTCCTTTTCGATTCGCCTTGGGGGTTGCCCACTATTTATGTAATTGCTTTCCGCAAAACAGCGCAAGATTAATGAAGTATGCACTTGGCGAGCGAAAATATTAAAATCGCTTATTGTTATACACGCATTCATTTACTGCTCGCGGGAGGGTGGCGGGTGGCCCGACGTCCCGACGGATCGAGTACTTCCGGTTTCCTTCTAAAGTCATGCGAATAACACAACGCGTACGCGCGCGCGCGCGCACAGCATATTTCAACTTTTATTGGTTTTATCGCTTCCGTTTTACATAAATCATCTTTTAGTATGAAACTACACCATAGCACTACTATGCTATGCGCGCGTGGAAAATTAATGATCCTTATGGCTCATACTTTTTTTGTTGTTGCCTCGCGCGGGTTACATTTAAATATTGTGAAGCTTTTTGTCATTAAATTGTGGCGGGGAAATCTGAGAAAAGTAATTGCGCATTTGGACTAGATTTCTATCGTGCGGCAATAAAGGAAATTTTTGCTTCTTCCACGCCTTACAGTACTTCATTTCTTGTGGATTTTGTATTCTATCACATTTTATTTAATTTTTTTTCGGTGCCTGCAGATGTTAATCTCGAAATTGCAACAAACCGCAACGAGGTAGAATGCGGCGAAAAGCACAGCAAGGGAAATGTCGGACTGCGAAATTTAATGCATCAACCATATTCCGAGTGCATCGAATATGCATGCATGCATATCAATATTCGTTTTCTTTGGCGGGTGTTGCGTCGGGGCATCGGGTCCATCCGAAGAGATTTGGATTTCGAAGCGGGGACGCAAAGAAAGAGAGAAAGAGAGACGTGCGGAGGAAATTAAAGGGCTGCCAGTGAATAAATCACGCGCGGGGACAGCAAAATGGATACGAATCACACCTACCACTCTCGGCCGCATATTATTATAAACGTGCGCGCGAGCGTGGTTCAATCCTCTTCGGCCGTGCTGCGAGCCAGCGTTTACCGAACGCAAAAGGCGTGATATCTCATGTTTTCGGGCATACCTTTTATACATTGTGTTCTTTTGTTTTGTGTTTATCGATATCGATCTACAAAGTGAAAAATAAGCCAACCACTTTACAGATTTGTATAATTCCAAATCAATCACAACCACAAAAACTACTAATTTATGTATTAATTCTAAATTTTGGCATTCTGTGAATTATATTATGCAAAATTAATCGTCAGATAAGTTTCGAACGCTTTGTATAGAATATCGACCATTAAAATCGTGCATTCGCATTCGTCGACTTAAATCAAACCGACATCGCCTATCATTAACAAAACTAAGTACAAACTGCCAAACTTTATAATCGCCACCGTAGGATATTTATACGCGCGTCCCCGGCTAATTGTCGTGCACGCCGAATTTCGCGCATCGTCCTTTATTTATCGCCGGCTGAAATTATTTCGATGGAGAGGATGTTTTTTATCGTGCGTTTATCAATTGCGAAAATTAATTTCGCGATCGCGCATACTACATCAGCGTCGGCGACGGGACGCGGACGTGCGCCGAGATGTTATCGGCGTTGTATCCGTATGCATGGCGCTGCGCGTACCTACGGTTTATTTCGCAAATAATTTATTTACGCCGCTCGCGCGAATTTACGGCGGCGCGCATATTTTCGGACCGCGCGCTGCATATTTACGCGTCGTATATTTTTCGGCCGTTGCGGCTGCCTGCATTCGCGAATGCACGTCATCGCAAAATTCAACGTTTATCATTGTTTCTCCATATATTGAATCTGCACACGTTCAAAAAGCGAACGGAAATATTTATTGTGTGTTTACAAACAGGAGCCATTCATATAACTTATCCAAATATAGGTTCGTACTAGTTTTTAAGAAACTTGAATTTAGTCTAATCCTGCTGGAATTCAGTTGTTGAAATATTTTTATTTGAATGTGTCGTACATTGATGGATTGAAATTTACAAAACGACTAAGATTTAACAAATTGGATGAGTTCTCAGTAATATAATGTAATTTTTTATTAACATCCATTACACCGAGAACCTTTTGCTGGATACGGCACGCACATTATCCTTTATTCAAGGACCAGTCTGCGTGCTAGCGATATACAATACATTTAGTCGGCGTTAAAATAAAGCCAGGGCGGTGCGCTCGCAGGGTATACAGGTTGCGAAGATGGCGGAGAGGAAGCTTTCAACGCGAGCACAATAAAATTTTATGACAGGTTATGAAGAATTAAATATAATAGAAAAGCGGGAGCACAGGCAGAAGCTGCCAGCAGCGCACGCGCGTAAATCATCGGCCTCGACAACGACGACGACGACGACGACGACGATGAGGAAGGATGGCGGACGTAGATGGAAGATGAATGTTTTGTTTGTTCCATCTTCCAGCACGCACCGATCCATCTAAAGGCTTAGAGCTAGGCTACTTCCTACCTGTTCGTTATGCCATCAACTAGCCACGCGCTATGGCCTATTTGATCATTCTATACCAACTACCAACCAGCCGCATCTTATTTATTTTAACGCTGCATTCACTCTCGTCGCCAAAGCGGCAATTTCAATTCAATACAATTTCACCATTATATCGAATTAATAAGCCGATAAGCGTTCTTTTGCACGCGACTGCATTCCACGTGCGCATTGTCCACGTCAGGCGGCGCCTTAATTCACTTTGCGCTTAACGGATTTATTGTCAACCGCATAATTGCGCTGACCTTAAGTTGTCGGAGTGCATGCCATGCAGCGCCGTGGCTCGCTTATTTTTGCGGTGCAAGAAAAACAATGCATTATCACCATAATAGCGTAAGCGTTTAGAAATTTTAGGTCACGCAAGTTGATTGCTGCATTCATGGAGAAATGTGCGCAGTTCTTGTTCAAGTCCAAAAAGGTCATGTACCCGAAATGAAGATGCGAGTTTATTAAATATTTTTAATAGCGCTTGGCTTTTACGCACAGGCTCATTGCATTATGGGAATTTTTTGTTTTATATATTCGCCACACAGTTAGCGCAACAAATGAAACGATTGCTTCTCTGTCCCTATAAGTACTTCATTTCGTAATTATAGCGCTGTGATAGAGCAACATCAAATTGTGTACGTTTAAATAATTCCCCATGAAATCTTCCTATTCTTAGTCAAGTTACCACGGTTTTATCAGTAATAAATTATGAATTTATCTAATCATATAATAACACAATAAAAAAGTAATCAATAAAATAAAAAGGAATGAAGAAAAATGACCAAAAATAAATTATTGGACCGGAAGCAGTAAGACATTGGCAGTGAAGCATGATTTATAAATCGCTGTCCGTTGTCTATGCCGCCTCAACAGCTGAGAAATACTTTGCGTTAAGTTTAACTACACTATAAGGGTCCGCACAGCAAGCAGCAATGCGTGGGCGAAGCGGAACTTGTCACAATGTGAAGAATTACAACCGTAATCTATATCATGCGCACGACAATACTCTGCGTTGTATAAGAACGAATAAAAAAGGGGCGCGTGCCTGTTATTATGTATGTAGGTCATGTCGCAGGCCGCATTCATCATCAATGCCCAACCATAGCGTTAAGTGTTTAATTCTCTGTGAAATAACAATAAATCCGAAAAATGATTACGAGTTTGTCCGGCGGAATAATAGAAACGCCACCCGAATCAACATTTGAATAGACATCCAACAATACAATAAATATACATAGTTGAAGTTTGGTCGCAACCCCAACCCACACCCACATACAACAACCACCCCCATTTTGCGGTGCAAGCGCTAACATATTAGCTGCGTCCGATCGGTTAGTTAGCTTGCCCCGCCATAATCACTCGCGCAAATTGCCTTTTCGCTGCCAAAAATACAAGCAATGTGAGTGTGTGAGTTGGTGTGTAGCGCAATAACACAACGCGCGCTCGATGCGCATTGTTCTACGTCCCTAAATTTAGACTCATTCGGCTGATTGCGTACACAATGCACGTACCCCAACAGCGGTGGCATAGAATCGACTTGACACGTCCGTCGCAGCGCGGGAGAAATATTCGACCGGCGCATAATTAGATTAATTAATCTATTTCCATGCGATCTGCATTTGCACTTGCTGTTTAGGCGGAAAGCCAGCCCCCCACTGATTTTGGGGAGGTCACCAACGAAAAATCAATTTGTCGCAGGTGTGCCTATATTTAGCCAATAAAATACTACTCATCAATAATTTTCCAGTTACCCACATCGCCTGCCCGTCAGAGATTATTGTCATTTCGTTTGACACATCGGCAGCGTGTGGAAAAGACCAGAGAATCAACGCGGGGCGATTGCCAATGGTCTAATCAAGTATTCGTTGGATTGCGATAGGCTTTTAATTTTCACCCTCCGCACGCTGGACCATTTGTTTTCATCAGCCGTTCTCGCCCCGGCCGCCCGGCGATTGATGATCAATCGCGCTGCGCCAACGAACGAACGAACGAACGAACGAACGGGGAAATGTGCCGCGTAAACAAGTCGAGGCGGGTAGATAATGCGGAAGTTGTATTTTTAGATTGAATCCCACCCGCCAGCGAAAGCGCAATTCGATTGGAATTGGAATTCGGCGTGTTTGTGGACGAAATCGAATGAGCGCAAAAAATGGAAATTGTAAAAATGTTTTCTAATCCCTATAAATATAGATTTATTTGCCAATCGATTACTTTTGCATTTGTTGCGCTAAACATGTTTTCATCGCATTTTGTTGCCAACTATCTTCATACTCGTAGTAATAATTTCGTTATGTATTATGTATACACATGCTATTTTGGCTCGCGCCAACAAGCACTTCCCAACTCCCAAGTCGCATAACAAAAGACGCGAAAAAAATAGGAAACAACAGAGGAAATGGGAAGAAAACTTGCGGAATATTTTTGGCTCGAGGAAAACATCCGACACAACAAGTAAATGCCAGCTAGCTGTATTAGTACAATGTTATTTCCTATTTAGATGGGAAATTGATTGATTAATAATGATAATGCCTCCGGTATGTTTCCTTGTTATTTTCTTATATTTCATATGATGGGTATGACCGAGCGCTTTCCGGATTTGGCAAGGAGGCCTCCTTCATGCAGGACAATAAAGGAATATAGAAAACGGTCGGCGCGGTGGTTTAAAATGAAGCATCCCGGTTTCTATACACTTGAGTACACTTTTGTCCGGAGCCCCTTTTCTTATCCGCCCACTGCCTAAAGTATTCCGTTGCCTGGCTGGGATGCTTGGCTGTGTCGGAGTCATAGCTTAAAAGCAAACAGGCTTTTGTTCGAGCACTATTATACGCATTAGAGAGAAGGTGTATGAGCTATGGTGGAGGCGCCGGTGCGCGCCTGTTTGTTCGCTGCCGAAATGGAATCGCAGCCGCGCAGCAGCAGCGCGACGCTATCGATCGCGACACATTTCGCTCGCCCACCCTCCCCCCCCCGCAACAGCAGCAGCGGCAGCAGCAGCCTAATGGCAATTGGGATGAGAGAGGTACAGGATGTGACGCCGCCGCCACTGCCGCCTCCAAGGTAAAATGTATCTTCGACGTCCTTGATAATTCGCATTAATTACACGTCGCGAGGTGGATGCTGAAAGCGAAACCACTGTTTACGTTTCGGATGAATCCTTAATAAGCAACGCGTGTGAATTTCGTGTTTACCGTCAGGATTTGCTACATTTTCTTGCGAATAAAATCGATGATCGACGGAATGAATGATTACCAAATAGTGTACTACATGTGTATAGCGGATGGAGAAAAAAAGCGGCGGGATTGGAAGAGGGGAAAAAACAGGAACAAATATCGAGGATTGAAGTGGCACATAAATCGTGGGCGCCCGCGCGAAATTGTCTCGTCTTTGATTTGTTAAGGAAGTGAAATAACATTGCGTTCGCGCCGCCACCGCCACCGCCACCGCCATCGCCGCCGCTGAGTTATTTATGGTATGTGCATGCAAGAAGAAGAGCACAACTAAAAGCTTCGAAATGCAATCCGTCGTTCATGTCGATTGTTTTCTATCGCGATTTCCCAATTGTAGATTCTAAATCTAATTTTTCTCATTAATACAAATACAATTAATTTAAAAACTAGTTCATTGCTCGCCGTAGAGCACAAACAAATTGCTTTAATTACGGCAGCATTTAATCGCTTCTCGACGAAACAATAAACGAAATACGCCCGAGAGACATTGGAATTAATCTATCAATTTGTTGAAATCTTTTAAGCAATAACACGCAATCATCATTAGACGTTGGACGTGGCGAGCGAGCGAGCTTTGTTGTTGCGTTGCCGGCGAAGGAAATTTCTGTAAATGCACGGCACGTAAATGATGATGTTCATTTGTACAATTGTAACTATTACATGCAAGTAGCTATTAGATTGAAATATGACATTAGGTCGTTGTCGTCGTCGTCGGTCGGCGGCAGCGTCAGCGGCAGCGTTGTTGCGCACCGTTTTGTTATTACTAAATGTCGCAATCATGGAAAGCTTTGCGCTGCTCCGAAACTTTTTTCCTCCACATTGCCGTAAGTGATTTCACAGAGATGGGAGAAAAAGGTCAGAGGCACAAAGAAATTTTAATTAACGGAATAAGGCATATACAATTCACTCGACGCGTTACTTATTATTTTTCCGACGAATATTATTGCAGGTATAATAAAGTTGTTGTTGTCGATTAATTTGTATATTTTTGCTATCCACATTCAAATGTATTCATCTGGCAACATACGTAAACATTAATTAATTTTTTCTGCAAGCACATTAAATAATATTTCATTTAAATTCGCATTTCAACGGCCGTGAAAAAGGACGAAGGGCGGACGGACAAAAAGAAAAACAGCACGAAGAAAACCAACCGCGCAAAGCTAAATATAATATAATAGAATAAAATATAATATAATTATGCTCATGGGCGTTGCAGATGTTTGGTTGGACGCACCGCTGGTGGCGTTTTAATTTCATCCCCCGTATGTGTCATCCCAGTGCGCGCCAGATTGCGCCAAACGGAACGGAATGGAATGTTATAGCTCAACACATTACCGTTTGTGCACGTTTATGGCGCGGGGGCCGTACGTTACTTCTGGTAATTATAATTGTGCATCATGCATCATCCAAAAATCTTTGCATAAAGTCCAAAAGTCAAGTTCTACAATAACGGATGCAAACGCAGCAAATTGATTCATCTAATCGCTTTCATGAAAGCATAAATTAAATTAACGAGACCTTTCCTAGTTATCGTAATGCGACATTCCTTGGTGGTCTGTCGGGTTTGTCGTGCGCGTCATATCAATATTCATAAAGTCAATCCTCATCATATCCGAGCGCTGGAATGCTCGTTAGCCACATACCGCCCATGTGCAATGAAGTAATACTCTTAGTATCGCAAGCATGTCGAATAGTTCATCAATCGCTATTTTATCAATCCAATTGCGCCAGTTGCGATCGGCGGCGATTAGTCATGCGTCGAAATCGTAATTGCGCACACTGGCCGATTGTTGCGCGCACGCAGTCGCCGTACAACCGTTTCGCGTTATCTTAACGGTGTTGTTTCATTATTGTTGTTGCCGGGGCGCAACGGCAAAAGAATGAATGAAAAGAAAGATAACAGCAAAGCGAACTTACGAGGTGGACCTGCATTCAATGCGCCTATTCATGACGTTTAATGCAAGCGGCGTTTTATTGCAGACGGCTTTATTGTTCTCGGATGTAGTCCAGACCCGATCAACAATTATGTATTATGCGCTTGGATTTCTAAGAAGACGGAACGAAATTATTTCAATTCACCTGATGCAATGACCCCCGCATTGCACAATCGCATTGGGCGCGCTCGATTGACATTTGTGTTCGATTTATGAGGCTTAAATCACAAGCGCGTTAGACGTGGAGATAATTCACGAAATAAAGCAATTAGAAACGTGGCGCATGCCTAACGAGGGACCGGTGAACGGTAGTATACAGCTACTAATTTACCACGTATACAAAAGGACGACGCAGGACGCGTTAGATCACCTTCCATACCACGGCGGCGGCGGTAGCACGGTGAAACAAAAAAAGGACTAAATCGCTCGTTTATGAAAAACGCCACGAGCGTGCGACGATGCAATCGGCGTGCAGCATCACGCAAGCGGTGCAAAAGAAGTGCGCAAATCGCTACGAGGGGGAGAAGGGGATGTGCAATGCGAGCAAAACGAAATAATTACATTTTAAAATTTGCCAAGCGCGTTTTTTT
>JARJDR010013578.1:0-17278 GCA_030264135.1 Myllaena sp. GC000078 | reverse complement strand
TGCAAAACGTGTGCGCGCAAGGCAACGAAGAGTGAGCGAAACAATATATTTTGCGAACCGAAAGTAAATTAAATGGACCAAACCTTTGTCTCGGCGCGTTTCCATTTTCATCGACATCGCTCGCTTCTTCTTCGTCGCTGGGTGGCCTCTAGCCTCCGTTTGCAGTGCGTGCGTGCGTGCGAGCGTGCGAATCGATAACGTGCGTGTGTGCCCCGCGCCTCCACCACCCACCCAGTGTGCCGTCTCTTTGAGAGTTATAGTAGTGGCCTGGCGCGCGTGCGCGCGCATACAACCTACTGAACCACACCGCAACGCATCCAGACATTAATTAAAAAATGCTTATTCCTACTTCGCCGCCGATGATGGCGCCGAACGGCCCGCCGACGGGCAATCGCGACGTCATCAAGCTGTTTGTCGGACAGATTCCGCGCCATCTCGAGGAGGACGATCTGCGGCCGATGTTCGAGGAGTTTGGCAAAATCTACGAGTTCACCGTACTGAAGGACAAGTACACCGGGATGCACAAAGGTAAATTTCGAGGGCAGTGAATGACCAACAGGGGTTTGCATGGCATGCGTTTATGCAAATGAACGGCTGCAAGCAACACGAAACAAGGGGTCGCTTTCGAATTCATTATCTATTTTTTGTGTATGCATTATATGTTTGTGTGAGGCTGTGTACGTATTGTGCGGTGGCCAGCCGCAGATTTCCCATCGAAACTTTCGTTCGTACGGCACGGCGCGAAAAGTAATTACAGCGATTCGGGCGGTCGGAAAAGTTTTCTAGTTTCCTCGCGCTCCGGTCAAGTTTGACCAACGCTGCCCTGAATTTTTTTCCGTACATGACTTTTATAATCAGGATGATGAATTTCATTCGCGGAATACTTCTAAATCAACAATTCTAAGGAGTGTTTGTTGGTTGGATGCTCATGTGTATGGAATAGAGGCCTCCAAAGAACAAGTTGATTTATGAAGTGAGCGTCTGGCAGGAGTCAGGTGTGTGCGGTGTCCTGCGACGTCGTCCTATAGTCATCCGGTCGGTCGGTTGGTCGCACACTCGCACGCACCCCCTACACATACAGGGCGCGCACACGTGCAGCAGGCGGCGGTGGCGGGCGGTGTGTTTCGCACATGCCGGCCACCGCGCACGCGTTTATTGGCGCAGGCGTGCCACCACCGCCGCCACCGCCACCGCCACCGCCTTCGTCCTGTGCGCGCATGCCGACGTAGTAGACGCCGCACGCATCCGCCGTTCGCCTCGTCCTCGGGCCGCGCTCCGCGAGTTTTCCAGTGTGCTGTGTGCTGCGCCGCTGCCACCGCGCGACGACGACGACGACGACCACGACGAAGAAGAAAAGAAGCCGCTGTTGTTGTTGTTGTTGTTGTTGTTGCCGACTGACCCTAGTAATTATCTCACGCGACAAAAATTCAGGGGCGGGCGCCGCCAACACGTTGTTGTTCATAGTGCCTCACTCAGACTCACGTTGTTGTTTGTTGAAATAACCGCCGGACGTGCCGCATACATTTTGAAAGACTGACGCTTTCGCGTACTCACGCACGCACGCACTTTGGTCATGCCCGCTGTGGACGGGCGAGTACACCACCACCTTCCGAGGACGATTCGACACGCAGCCGCAAACTGTTGCGTGGCACAACGTCAAGCGTTGCTTCGACGTGCGCACGTCGGCGTCGTCATCGCGGAATTTGTGTAGTGCCTAAGCCAACGTGGTGTGCTTCGCGCGTGGTTTTTTTCTCTCCTCCGATTAGCGTTTCACCAAATTGTGCGTGCGTGTGAGGTGAAGAGTGTGTGTGTGGGAGCGAAATTGTTGCGCAAACATTCGCCATCCCCAAACTACGCCGGGTCCTTGTTGCGGCCCACCCCTCACGCTTGTCGCCCGATGTGTGTATAGCACACGCGCACGTTTTCCGAGAGTGTTGTGTGTCGAAGCCCAGAGACGCGCGAACGATCGATGCTGACGTCTGGAGCATATTTCTCGGCCGCAGGACGTCCTTAATAAACAACTCACACTCGCCCCGCTTCTCGGCTAGCCAAAGCCGTACCTTTCCTCCCCGATCGCTGCCAAGGCACCCCCGCTGGTGGTGGTCGCGTATATGTGGAAGCTGGCGACTGAGTATACAACAGGTAAGGTGTACAAAAACAATGACTATCGCGTCAGATTTTTAGCACTGGAATTTGTTGCAATGTGGTGGTGCCAATGCGTTTTGCAAGTTGGCGGGGTGGTTTTATTGAAAACAGCATCCGACTGGACGGACAAAGGATACACGCGGGACGATTCATGTGGGTGGTCGCGCGAGTGCGGGGGATGAGCGACACACGATGGGCGCGCGCGTGAGGGAGGAGACGAATCGATAAAAAGCGTTGCGCGACTTGTTGTATAACATGCATCGCCGGTCGTCGTCGGTGGACGAGAGAGGAAAAACGCGCCGCCGAAAACGACGTCCACCCTCCTGCTTCATTATTCGATGTTTACGCGGCCGCCAATAAAGATGTTTGTTTGCGGCGCTGAAAAACAACGCGCACCCACGCGCCATGCGAAAGAACCGGTATGAAAATGAAAATATGAAAGTTGGCGTGTATTATTCGGCCATCAGTGTTTGGCGGCAGGTGTGGCGCTTTCCCATTCAACTCCCTTTAATAATTATTATTTTTATCAAAGATAAACTATTTTCTGTTATTATCCATTAATCAATATATCAAATGGTTTGGTTAATTAGAGAATTCCTTGCTTGGAGGGAGTAAAAGAAATGGTGAAATTTAAATTTACAAAGACATAGATTAAATACGACTTTTTTGGCTTTAGAGCGCAAGTTTAACTACTTAATAAAGACCCCATTTCGGCGGCGCTGTACATAAATACCGAGTTTTCTTTGCTCGAAGAGATTAACGACGAGTTGCCTCGGGGTACAGCCATTGGCGAGCAAAAAAAATCGCACGGCGTTTAAAAAATGGTCTTGGTAGTAAATGCGGGCTAGACTCCTGCAGACTACTTAATTGTATAATTCCTAGAGTTAAGAATGCCATTCGCAATAGGGTGGACCCAAGGTTATTTTTTTGCGGTAATTTCACATCAGTTTTCGGGCTGATTCTACTTATTGTTAGTACAGATAGAAGAGCGCGCGGAGAATTGAGCAGGTAGTACGGCTCGATGGATATTGTTCGCCCCCATTAACTTTGCACCATCGCATCGTCACCTTCACGTTTCCTCTGTGATACTTGAAGAGTTCAATATACGCCCCCGTTGGCGCTGTCGCCCAGCCCAGCGTAAAGTCGATGAAATCGCGCGACACGGCGTGGCGCTCTCTTCCCAGCGAATTGGAATTGGCGGTGTGCGGCGGAGAATATGTACACGCTGAACTTCTTCGAAATTTGGCCGCCGCTATTAAAACGGGGGGATGATGAACAGAAGCGTGGAGGGATGGAGTGGAACGTGCGCACCTTCTAAAGGAGAAAATCAATAGTTTAATAACGTAGGAAAATCATTATCTCGAGCGTCCCAATCGAGTCACTTCCAATGCAACACACCGGTGCGCAGTGATCGAAATTCCTCTATTGTCACAATACCACCGCGACGCTCTAGGATAACGCGTGGCGCACAGCAAGGACCTATTTATCATTTTTATGGGCCTGTTGATCACTTTACTTAGGGCCGCCTGCGTTCCTTGCGCGCGCGTCGCATCCACCGCCACGAAGAGGAAGGACAATCGACCTGAAAGAAGAAGGTCATATATTAAGGTCATAAATTTACCCTCCAGCTCGGGCGGCGATCTTGCATTCCACGAAACATATTTATTTCGTACTTATATTATATTCGCCCGCAGGCCCGCTCTCTAATCGAATTTCGATAAATTTCCACACCCGATGACATCGTGATTAAATATTTAATGGTCTGGATCGATGTTGTTAGTGAGCGAGGGAAGAACTCATTTCAAATTCATATTAAGTCGCGTAGGGAAAGAAATAATTACCATTAACTTATGGCGTTTTATTAGTCTCGCGCGAGTGTGTAAGAGAACCCATGTTATTAATAATAAAGCACCAGCGCGGGTGACGTTCATTACACCGTGGGTTAAGATTACGATTTTAAAACCCAGCGCGCAATTAAATTGCACCCTTCCACTTACAATTAGCCAAGTTAATATTAGTTGTGAAATTTTACGAGTCACACAAACACGCATTATCACATCAATCATATACAATTTGCGTGTGCTTGCATTGCGAACCGGAGCGCGAATAAGTCATGAAACGCCAACGGGGTTGGGGCTAAGTAATAGTTGCTCGAGCAAATGGGGCATTCATTGCGCGCGTGCAATCGCAATAATTCACACACACACACGCGCGCGCGCGCGATGCAACAGTTCCATTCTTGGAAGATACAAATTCAATTTATGCCTTCTTATCCGCCTTCTTCCCACCCCAAACCACTTCGTTGCAATATCCACTGCATCCCTCCGCGTTGTTTAAGCATTTTATAATACATATCTGACTTTATTACTTTGCTCGCGCCCGGCGCCTCCGCTTTGGCTGCCGCTGGGGAACGCGCGCGCCGCACCGCTGCGCTGCACTCTGGTGTGACCGCGCGAAGAAGTGGGTGAGGCGCAACAATAACTCTCATATTTCAAATGTGATTTACAACTGACAAGATTTATTTGCATGCTTTCGAGCCTCCCTCTCTGCTTTAAGCGCGGGCGCCGTGTGAGTGCACGTTTTGCGGTGTGGCGCTCTTTTCGCGTAACCGGTGCTTAAGAGGTGCTTGCGCTCGCAGCGGAGAAAGAAGAAGAAATGCTTGCCATGAATTTTCCACCGCGCTGTGGTCGGCGTGCGAGCAGGCGTTTTATTAAAAATTTATAAATAGATTCGCGTGCGTGGAATACACGCCGGTGGGGGCGACGCGCAATGGCAACGCTTCCTTCGGTCCGGTTGCGAAATAAAGCGCAAACGCCACGTGCGGATTTGCACCCATCGTGAGCGGCGCGTAATTGAATTGAATTTTTTGTTTGCCTTCTTTCGCACCCAACTGATTAATCTGTTCATTTGTAACTTAAACCGAACGTTTGTCATTTTGGGCTTTGGGCATCGGCAACATTACTTCGTTTAGCAGCGAGGAAGACATTTCCGGCTTTGCGAGTTTTCATAGCTTGATTTTCAAGCGCTTTTTCTTGTCGGTTTTCTTTTTGTGCTGCGTTGTGTTGTGTTGCGAGCATGTTTCTTGGAAACTCGGACGACGACACAATAATAGTTCCTCCAACATAAACTATACTATACAATGTAGTGATAGTTATACATAATGGTAATAGTTGTCTACGGCGGGTGCGGGCGCATTGTTGGCGTTCGTTGATAAAAGCATTTGTACTCGCCGGAGACAACCTGTTGAAATGTTTTATTTTTAGTGTGCAAGAGGATAGTTTTTCCGATTCTTTGCGCGCATGCATGCCTCGATTTCTTGTTATACCGGGCGGCCGGCCCCCGCCTTTCTTTCCCCCCATGGGGGTGCGGGTGGGCGCGTATTCTCCATTGGCCAACTCGCCGACTTGCTACGTAATGTAATGTTTCATCTACAATATGATATTGGCTAACGCGCACAGAATAGTAAATCTTCATCGTGCTGCCCCGCTGCCGTTGGCGTTGGCGCCTGCAAGAAGATTAATTTTAATCACATTTCACTTGTTTAAATCGAGCGCACAAACAAATCACGGGGCGATTTATGAAATTACATTGGACGCGCGTTTTCTATTAATTATCGAACATCAAAATTAAATAAACCCGACGCGCGAGGCAGCACTCAATTAGCGCGGCCGGCGGCGCGTAATTATGCGTAAAATAAATAATTATCCTCGACGATAATTATACGGCGCTAATTATAATTACATATATGTGTATAAATTTATATAATAATTGCGTTGGGATGCGGTCGCGCGCGATGGCAGGGAAAAACAATTATTTGTGCATTTCGATGCGTATCGATGGTCACACAAAGGTGAAAACCATGTCATGGATGTGCGAGGGGGTTGATGGGATGGTGGTATTTATGCTCCCAGCGCGCGAACGCTATAATACGCTTTGTTATGGCGATGGTCTTATTTACCGTTCAGACACACGCCACCACCACGCAATTTCCAATTGGCATTGGCGGCGCCTGCGGTGGCGGCTGGCCGGTTGGATAATTTACCGTATTCATTAGCTAATTGTTGCGATAGCGCCATCACATTCGCATTCGCACGCCCATAGCTTAGCACGCGCAATATATCATAGTGCATTCAATGTAATTACGTTCGGTGCGCAAATAAGATGAATTTGAAGCGAATATAATAAATATTAGCTGGGAAATAATTCACATTTCCCGGTAAGTAGTGGTTTGCAGGAGCGAGTAGGTGTGCGCAGCGTAATGCTCGTACATTCTATTTGCGTTCGATGAATTATTAACTCGATTTGCCTTGTAATTACCGCGCCTCCCCCGCCGAGGGAATTTATTAATACGGCTACACGTCGTCGCCTCTTCGCAGAACGTCGACAATGTAATGCGGGAAAAAGAAACATGTAAAGCGCATTACATTTATATCTCGTGATTGATCGATGCCGACTTAGTTATTAAATTGCATTACAATAATTTAATTAATCGCGCACGTACAAGGCCTTGTATTTTTATGCCGCTGCACGTGTTGTTCGACATTTACGAGACGCGCACATGGTACATTTCATTTCATGCCGGCCGCAAAGCAAACGTTTAATAAAATTGCATGTCGTGTGCATGTCGCCGATACATCAACGTTGTGTGCGCAATAAATAAGTACGTACTCGTGCTACTACGCGCCACAAGACTAATAAGTACAAATGTAACGAACACCACTCCCTCCGTGCAGGCTCTTTCCACTTTTCCACTTTCTGTTTTTATAGATCAACCCCCCAAAACCTCCCAAGCTTTTCACGTTCAACTTTTTTCTAACTCGTGTAATTTTTTCTCGGTCTATAGCGCGAAGCGTAAACATCGGTGTTAATTATACGTGGATGTAATATCGATTACGTAATGAATGTTTGTTGTAGACTTTTAGAGGTTTTTATTTTACCCGCGTCGAGAAAAGAAGTCGATTGTACGTAGCTTGTTTTATTCAAATGCGTACGACGGATGCAAGCAGGTAGTAATTTTTACGATTTATTTGTTTTACGCGTGTTTGAATAGACGCAATCAAGCGCATGTTTGCATCGAAGTTGTATATGCCCACGCGCATTAATTTGGTACCTATATTGCCCATCGAATAATTCATTACGCAATCATCATAAAAATTAATGAAATTGTTGAATTATTAAAGTATTTAGCTATGATTCGTTGTGTTAAGATTACGTGTGGTATTTAGCGCGGGAGAGTTGGCGAAGAAAGTTTTTTACGATCGGTTTGGAGGTTTTGTTTGCCCGAGCGCGGCCTGTTTTGATGACGGCAATGTTAATTAAAACCCGTACCGCACGACCGTCATTATACACCCTCAATTCTGGTTTCAGCAAAAACTTGTTCACTTTTAAACTTTAAATAATAGCATCAATAGAATGGCATCATTTGGTCATTTTTTCCTTGCTTGTATTCTATTTGCAACTAATCCAATTTGAATGCACGAACGTAGCCGTTTTATGTAAACCGCTAGTTTTAGTGTCGTCGTTTTAAATTTCCAATTACGAAATCGCTGTGGCTGGCTGGCGACAATAAGATAGATAGGATATGGCCCGCTCCTCGCCGCAGCCGCGGTTTTATCGTATTGCATTTCGCGGAGATTTCATTGCAACGACCCGAATTGACGGCTGCAATTCCAGCCCGGCTTGATTATCAATTATTGTTTCGGCTGACAATTTTATGTGTCGTTTGCGATTGCCTCTCGTTTTCGTGAATTTATTCTTTGTCTGAACATTATTGCATTCGCAAACGATGTGTAAATGGACGCTTGTGCGTGGAATGCAATAACGTATGATCGCCGCTCCTTTTCGACGCCATCATCCGCACGCGACTCCTTTATTCCCAGTGTGTTTGCCCAGTCCGTATGCGCATGTGTGCTACTATGGCGGGGGAGAGAACGGGCGCGCGTGTGCTCGCTTTGTGACAGTCGACGCCAGAATAAATGACTTTCCAGTTCTCCGGGGCGCCTAGACAAGTTTTTATACATGCACATACATAAAGCGCCGATATCTGACGCCGGCCGCCCAACCGCCCGCCCCAGTGTGCGCAAAACGCAACTCTGCGCACGGTCGTCCGAAACACATATTGACTCCCAATGCGGCTGCGATTTGCTTTCTTTTTGAATGTCGATGCGGATTTATCGCAATTTACCTACCTACCTACCTACCAACCTCCACCCGGCCGAATTTCGTAACTGTTCGGTTTCGGTGCAACTCGGGGGAGAGATGGGGGCGTATTGTTTGATAAATGAACGCTAATGGCACCAGATACCCCTCGGGTCCGGCATGGTTTTCATTTAACGACAACACCAACTCCGCCTCTGCCAGCGCACGAGCACACTTCTTGTTTTAAATAATGAATTAATGACTGGCTACATCGACCGTCGGTGTGATTTATTACACGGCAACGTTTTTACGCAACTTATTAATAAACTTTGTTGGAAATAATTAGTGCAACAAATCTGGCTCTCCTCGTTTTTCCACGACGGGTGCGACTCGTAAAAGCACAAAGCGGGCAGCATTTTCTTTCGGCACAATAAAAGCGTCGAGTGCCGCTGCCCGCCCGGACGGACGGACGAACGGACGAAAGCCGCCCCTAAATATTTCCATCTCGGCGCTGCGGTCGCTTCGCCGCAAACTTTCGCCCCGCACTCGGTGCGGTCTTGTCCGCGGAAAGCCTCTCGTAAAATGAAATGTTAATTCCCTTTGAAAAACATTCATAACTCACATTTTCTTCCTCTCTCTCTCTCTTTTTTAATAAAGTTGGAAATAAAAAGATGCGGCACGAATTTGAGCCGCGCAAATATGCTCGCCGCGCCTAATTTCGTAACAAATTCGGCACGGAAAATGTTTGCGGCCTGCGCGAATATTTTTGCGCCCGGAATGTGGCTCGAAATTCAATAAATACCGGATTATTCGTATCTATCTCCAATATGGGAGGTAAGTATATACGCGCGCTGATGCGTTATTTATGCGGGAAACTTTGCAAAGTATCCGTTGCGATCGGCAAAAGTTGATCTTCGCCAACGAAATGGAATATTAAGTCAAAACAACTATATGCGTCCATTTGGAAAGTTGCAAGCGTACTTTCCCGTCGATGACTGCCCAAGATTTATTTACTGTGCCACCGGCCAAAATTGACAAATTAAAAACATGTTGAAAACTTTCGCGCGCGCGCGGTCTACATGTGAGTATGCGTCTTCGTTTTCGCTTGCTGGCAATGATCGACGCGACTGTCTTATTGCTTCTCGCACATCCTTTCGGAACGCAAGGCGGCAAGTTCTACACCTATGGGACTGCTTTTTCTTCGAGTTCATATTCGTCGGTGTGCGCATTTGTATAAAAGTTTGTGCGACGGCGACGGCCGCATGCACATGCGTGGGTGTTGGGTGAAGATGTGTAGAGAGCTAAGTACGTGCATCGTTTTTCCCTCGCGCGCTCGCGCTTTGGAAATTTTGCGCCATAAATTTTTATCTTTATGTTTATTACACGCCGGAGCGCAGTTGGTTTTTATTTACCTTTTTCGCGCCGCTCCTCTTCGCCGGCAGTATCTATATTTGTATGTACAATGTTTTTTGATACATTTATCTATCCCGTACGATATGTATGTATAAAAGCGAGGTGAAATGAAACGGAACCGCATGGAATGCAGGCAGAGGGCGAACCCCTCTCTGGATGTTTGTAGAAGATACGCGCGTTTTCCTCCTCATACGAAAAACGTAAAATAATAAATGCTACATTAATAGCCGTTTCGGTGGCGTTTGGCGCGCTGTACATTTTCATAAACAACACTATAAATTGTCGCATTTGTACATAATATCCTTCTCACATGTCCCACGTCCTTTTTTTTTCTCGGCGCGTATGTAAATATAAAAACAAATGCACAGCACGGACAAATCCCTGAAAAATGGCACATCTTTAGTAATTATCGCGATTATACGTGTTTATCTAACGTTATGTAACTGAATGTTGTAAAATAAATGAACCGAAGCCGAACATAAAAAGGATACACATAGAAATGTGACAGCCGGAAAAAAGCGAAAAAGGGTGGAAACAAAGGGGAAGCGCAGCGGAAGGAGGATTAACGATACACGGGTCCGGCAAAAAAATGCGAAATCTGCTCAACTCTCTGGTTCGTTACGAACCGGACAGAGAGCTAGCTGTGCTGCTGCTCCTGGCGCGAAAAAAAAATGCACAAACAACGAACGCGAACCTCATTTGCGCCAACACCCATTGGTGCCCCGGTGTATCTGTGTGTTTAACAGGAATCGTATTAATATTGTGCACGCAAATCGCGCGTCATATCGGTGCGCAACACATTTTATCGATTGCGTTGCCGCATGAGAATGGCTGGGGGGTAATATTGATTGCGATCGTAAATTCGGTGGGAATAACAATAAATGCGTTCGTATAAATAATTTGATTGGATTTGACATTCGCTCGTTTATTTTATACATCTCTCCAAATACATTAATAGTTGAAAAAAAATTCCTAATCGACGCGCGTGTCCGATTCCATTGAATTTTGATAAATGAACGCGCAAACTTCGAATTTGTGTTGTAACTCTGCGCATTTCCATCAGACACATCCTTTTTTGTGCATTGAATGCCCACCCGCTATTTAGTCATGTCGTGCATGCATGTATGTATGCCTCCACCGGTCGACACGGCGACGTCCATCGCAAAAATTACATTAAATCACAAAAACGTCGCACGCGCGTTGTGCGTATACGCAAATCCCGTGGCGCATGCGCGTTTTGTTTGTGCGTCCTGCATGCGCGCGACCAGAGCATCCCCTTCTGGCTGTCGCCTGCAGATGATTTACTAGCATCCGAACCCAGCCCCCGCCCCGGCGAAGGGCTTTGCTGTCGAGTTTCCCTTTTCCTCTTCGCCCCCCCCCCTTTCCCCTCTGCGCGGCACAAAAAATACCATTCAAAAATGTACCGACCGCGCGCAGCCAAAATTATTTCCGGCCGTGTTTTTTTTTGTTGTTGCTCCATAGCAGCGCCTTTGTTTGTTTTCGTTACAATGCGGTGGGAAAAAGTTTCGATAATTATTTTGCAAATGTCTCCTTCGGTTGTTTATCACTGTTTTTTTTCTTCATATGCGGAGGATTTGCAAGCCAGTAATTGTTGTCGTGGGTTAATGCTGTTTACGTTGAATTCTATTAAAAGTGTCACGCATTTGTTGAAGGGGAGCGTGATTTACGTGCACACGTGTGACCATCCTTCAAGATAAGACGCGCACGTTATATATTTTTTCCCTGCCCTGCTGTGCACGCTATCAGATTGAAAATTACGAGTCCCATCTTACCAAACCCACGCTTGGCAGCGATCAAGTGCGTTAACCTAATAACGCTTTCCACGTAGATTTCTTACCCCACCCCCTCCCCTCCCGCCATCCTTCCGTTGTTAACCGGTTTTAAGTGTGCGTCATGGGTCTTTGGGTCAATTAAACGAGAACGTATTAAAACTTTTACAATTCGCCCAACAATCAACAATAAAGCTGGGTAAATTTATGACTCTGTGGACTTCTTTAGATGCCATCCGGATAATATTAGTGATGCGCGCTTTGCATGTTTACGACGCGGTCGAAATACAATTAATTTTTTGCTGAATGTCCTTTGACGCTGCCCCGACCGTAGGAGGATGTGCGGGGGTGTGGTGGAGGGTGAGTGAGTGGCCGGGAGCACAAGTGGAGTTGGGACCCCAAGAGATTTCGGCGCGGTTCGATATAAATTTTCCAGTCCCATGTCCAGTACGTACCTACTCGGCGATCACATACGCAACACCAAAGCCGCTCAGCGCATACGAAGCATTAGAATATTTCGCGCGCGCACGGAATGCGTGGCAATGCTGATGGTGGAATTAGAATGGCGAGGTCGCCGCCGGAGTCATCGCGTATAAATCTGGGAATTAGCCGACGCTGATTACAAATCCCCTCCCTGCACAACCCGAATTTGATCACATTTGAATTACAATGTAATTTTAATTGAAATCGGGCATAATCATTTATTACACGAACGAACTGTGTGAATTTTTTTTCGGAACTTTTTTCGGTGACGACCAAACGTTACCTATTGTCTGGACCGCCATCACAAGGTTGACGGTTGACGGTTAACGGTTTGGAGCTGAATAGGGAATTTGTCCTTTTTCGTTTTTTTTTTGCAAGATAAAAAGGAAAAAAATTATTGATTACGCCTCCCGTGTGATAAAGCAATCTCAATAATTAATGACAATGCAACGGGCCGAGTAATTCAGTGCGCATCAATTGCCATGTGTCTTATCATAATATTGCGTTATTATTAATACGGCTAATACAGCGTCGATAATGTGCACATGATTAATCCGCGCACGCTTCTCACTGTGGAAGGCACGGGGATTGGTAATGGATTGATTGCAGTGCGTTGCGTTGGTGGCGCGATAGCGTCGCCGCACGAAATTGGCGAAAGTAATGATGTAGCCGCGCTTCGGGCGTTATCATCGGCTTTCTGGGTGGTTGCCCGCGCACACCACCGCACAGCCCACGCTCCCTCCCTCCCCGTCCTCGCCTACCCTCTTCCGCATTAAATCATTCGTCGTGCGCACCGGCGGTGCCATGTATGTTGATTCCGCTGATTGCTTGATGATTGACACACTCAATCCGAGCGTCATTATGCCGGTATATCTATGTGTGGTTGCGTGTGTGACTCGGACTAATTATCCTCCAGCGTATGCCGCATATCGGCGTCCATTCATCATGTGAGCGCACTTTTGATGGGCGCATACGCAATAATGACACCAGCTGCGAAATTGATGCGCCCGGCAGCTTAGCACCGCTTCCGATTGACACGAGGAGATCGATGCACACCTCGTCTTGTTAACGCCAACCGTGTTATTTATTGCAATATTTTTTGATGCAAAAGAAAAGCGATGAAAATTCAAGGACAACCTTGGCAGAGACGTGCTTCGATCTCTCTCGGGCAGTTTACATTATTATTGCATTCGCTCCGGTGTGGTGGAGGAGGATGTCCGGTCCTCTCGGAAGCCTCTTTAGACAGCTATCAAATTTTCAACACCATTAAAATTGCATGGAAATGTCACGCGACTTTTGAAAATTCCGGCCTATTGGTTGAACGCAAATAAAGTGCGCCCTATTATTAATATTTGTGTTCATCGTTGTCACCCCGCCGTCCGGCGCAAAACAAATGCAATTTCTCAGAGTGCCGTGCGGCAGAAGTGCATTAAATTTATGCGAACGTGTGCGGGGGGTGGCAAAGAAGTAAAAGTTACATCATCGTCTTCGTCCCACTGGGGAGGCATCGCGTCATCGTAAATGTCCTCTGCACATGCAGGGCGTACTGCATATATACCGACGTACCTTTTCCGTACGTGCAGATTTAATTCATTTCCACCAGCGCAGCGTGGCGCGACGCGCAGCGCAACTTCCGTATTTTATGATCCTAATTTAATGCACGAGCGAAATTTTAAAAACTTTATGAAATTTCGCATTTCACTTAGGTGCCATCGCAATGCATTTTTCACGTGCAGTTTAGTAATTCGAATTTCGAGGCGGTTTGATGAGGATCAACGCGCGAAAAACGGATACGAAAGTGGCGAAGAAGTGGGTTGATAGTCGCCATGTTCGCCCATATTGATTTTGGATTATTCATGAATGCGGCCGGGTGCGGCGACGCGACTATTTAGTGGATGTACACTCGATTCCCCCATGCGCTGGCTCACAGCATTCGCCCGGTGGCAGGTCGGCGAGTAGTATTATTAATATTTGAAACGTCGACGGACGGCTGAATGGCCCTTGATTTCGCCCCCAAGCACAGCTCACGGATTGTTTAATTGTCGGACAAAAATCAATTAAACTCCACTAGGTAGGTTTTTTAATTGGGAATTATATAATATCACTTATCTTCAGGAATGATTAATTGGATTCGATGTGATTCACAACATGGCGATACGTAATTGGAATTTAATTCGAGTGTGTGTGCATACCGAAATCGGACGGTGGATGATAGCTACACGTGACGCCTTGAAGAAATTAACTTCGGCGCAAGCTATACAAAGACGTGGAGTTGATTAAGTATCTTGCGCGAGCGCGCGCGCACACGTTGATTGCTCATCGTAAAAGAGGTTTTAATCACGTGTAATGAAGCCGTTGGAGCGGCGCGGCGCGGGCATACGTGTGCGCATCCTGCATACACAAGCACACAGTTCACCGCACCAAGAAGTGTTTGTTGGTTGTTAGTTTCCGCTATTGTTATCTAGCGCGCCCTCGAAACGAAACACTAACGAGTTTGCTTCGAGTGAGGGAGGGCGCCCGCTATTCATTCCACCTGTGCCTCACTTAGCTCGGTTTTGCCATTGAATTTAATGAATAGACAACAATTTACCCAATTATTATTTATATCGCCCATCATTAAAGTCGTGTTTATCTTGTGCGCCGAAAAACGCGTGCGATTGCTTTATTATACTCTATGAATTTTTCACAAAAAGTTCTTTTTTGCGCGTGTTGGTCGAGGGCGAAAAGGGAGCAGACGAGAAGGTCCTTGAGTGGTGCGGGATTTAGATGATCTCTCTGCAACTCGACCAAACTGCGGCCGCACGTATAATTCAGTTTAATATTTGCGATATTTTACGGCCATCCTTGGTGTCCTCGTAAAAACACGCTTTCCTTCGTGGAGAGAGGCGGTCGCTGGCTGGCTAGCCTGCGCGGACAACAACAAGGTGATGGGCGGGTAATAAATAAAGTTTGTCTCTCTGGTGATGTCGCAATTTATGACACTTTTTCGTCGTCGACGCGACGCCACCAACGATGCGATGAGGTATAAAATGTTTTCCTCGTAAAAATATATCAAAAATAAATAAAGACGCGGGTGGCGATGATTTTACAACCACATCGCGCGGCTCATAATTAGATTCGAATTCTGGTTAATGAAGTAATTTATCGATTTTGCACAACGAGGGGGATTTAATAAACTCCCAACTCGACGGCGGCGTTGGGCCAAAATGCATGCACGATGTGATTTTTGAGCTGGTGCGCCGCTTGCGTCTTGGCACGTGTCCGGGAAACTCGTTAAGCAACGAGGGCACGCAAGGAAAAGTGCACTTGTGCCGCACGAAGAGCGCTGCATGCACACATACCTACAATTTACCAACCGTCGATATTGTCATCGTAATTCAGAGAAGCGGCAACTTTTCGATTGCACACTCTCTGCATGCTGGCTGGCTGGCAGCAACAAAACTGGAAATTGGATAATCCATAATAGTTCGTTTGCGCGCGCGCCAGCCAGCGTCCTTGGCGCTGGGCGCAATACTCTTTTTACAATTTGACTATTGTCCAAAAGTCAACAAGTAGCGGTTGCCAGAAGTGGCAATCGGCTGCCCGCCGGCGCGCTGGCCAAGGATGCTAAGTCATTTCACGCTCTAGCGCCAAACGAGCAGATGGCCGCCGTTTGCCAAGCGAGAGACTACTCCAAAAAGCTGCAAGAAAAATGGGGACAAAAATTAGCTATTGCACTCTTGCATCCCCGTTGCGTGAGTGTGTGTTGGCGGGTGGCGGATAACATCATCACATGTCCTCGCGTGTTTGATTTACATGGAGTATGCGCGTCAGGCAGTCATGGAGACGCCGCGTGTCCGCTACGTGGCCTGCGTGCTAAGCTGCGCACTCGAATTTTCATCTTTGATCAACTCCCGCCTGCCGGCGACGGCTGTCTACAACGGTTGCAGTAAAAACTTTGAAAATCTATAAATATCAAATGTGCACTCGTTTGTTGTGCGATTGGTTTTTTAGTGTAAAAAAATTGCAAACTTGTACATTGTTGGGAATTACCGCGATCCCAAAAGTATTTAAACTTTCGTTGGCGTCGCAAGGGAATGGTTTTTCCAAACATGTTGCATTTAATTCCGATACGAGGTCTTTCCCATTTCAAACAATAAAGAATTTGCTTATAATGTCATAAAGAAGAGCTGTTTAGATTATGTAACATATAAAAAAAATCTAATGAAATCATATTTTGGGGATCTATTACCAAGATGAGAAATAACATCAAATTAGTTCTAGATAGTTGGCGCGAAGAAGGTTTTTGGCAACGAGTGCGTGCCGACCGACTAGCTGGACGGCAGGCAGATTGCAAGCACGCCAGGACAAATGGACGTCATAAAACTGTTCCCACGACGAGAAATAATTGCTTCTTTTACACACTATTAACGTCATTCCATATTAGTATCATATGCGATCCCTTCTTTTGCCCGCGGCCGGCGCGGCGCTCGCCTTTGTAATAACTACAACTTGGGCTCGACGGTAATGCGTTGCCTTCTCCGAGTGGGAAGAAGCAAGTGGCAACAGTGGAATAATATGAGAATTATCCTTCGTATAAATATTCATAAGTGAAGCGAGTGAGGCAAACGAGAGTATCATGCACGTGCATGTATAATTTATTTCCTCAAGCCCTCGGCAAAGAAAACAAACACTACATCTATCATTTGTATTTGCCGCTAAATATTTCAGCGTGTTTGTGCAATAACACACTGTGACCGGTGGACGCTTTAATTTCGTTTAATTTCATTTAATTTGCGTTATGAATCGTCTTCCTGCGGTGGCTGGCCGTTTGGCCGTTTTGCGGAAGCAGATGGCGACGAGCGTAAAATTCCATCGACGTCCGCACAGTGTTGGCGTTCGCGTTGTATTGGTAACCGTGTTAGTTTGGGTGGCTGTGTGCAAGAAGGGGCGTGTTGCGCGCCCGCTACATCGAATTAACAAAATTGGCGTTCGTGACTGCATTATTCCCGTGTCGGCATCACCAGCGCGCTTCGTTTTCATTCCCGGCGAACAATGACGACCGTACGAACACACACAGCCCTCCTTGCGAAGGCGCCGGGCAATTCTCTTCTTACCTGGTGTTGCTTCCGCTCGACACGCACACGTACACCCACGCTGCATTTTACGGCACTTGACTTTACTTATCCAATAATATGTAAATAGTATGTGAAAGCGTCGAGTTGGGGGTGGCTGCTTTGTTTCGGCTAACAAAGTGTTTGTGTTCGAATCGAATGGGTTGTGTTCTTTTTTTTTATATTCTGTATGTCCGATTTAATTTCGAACGAAAT
>JARJDR010013570.1:0-11302 GCA_030264135.1 Myllaena sp. GC000078 | reverse complement strand
TAAAGTAATTGCAAATTCTTTGTGTATGATTAGACATGTCAGATACATATAAGCAACGTGTTTTGTTTAAAATTCGTGATAATATGCCAAATCGTTACGATGATACATTCCCCTCATGTAAAATGCATATTTTCTCGTACAAAGAGAGGAGTGCATTAACATATGTTTATCAACACATACAACTTTATTGCAAAGTTTTCTCGTTGGTTGGGAAACGAATATAAATACGAATATGATTCATTCGAGCGACGTAGTATTTTTATTCGCGAAGAGAAATTATGAATATGATGTAATCGTGATTTGTTGTGCAGAAATTCGCAAATTTTTGCCGAATTAAAACGCTATTTGCCACTGCAAAACATCCTGCGTCCAAATGTGATTATAATATTTTGTTTAAACTCACTCGCGCTAATGATCGTATTTTTACGTGAATTCCAGCAAAAATTTCATTCAATTGAATTCGCGTTTACACAATCATCGCGGCAATGGCAATCTAGGGCGGCAACGACGTCAATTTGACTCGTTTTATGTGTTATTATTATTCCCATCGCATATCCGTTATATAAAATTTTGGTCCAAACGTAACCAACATGCATGCATTCAATGCGGCGGGCGCGCTCGCACAGAGACACGGATTGGATATTCCTCGAATTAGAACAACGGTACAATGACATGAGTTATGGTGGAAACGCGCAAATTCCATTTTCAATTATGTCGTCGCATGTGTCTGTAGGTAGCGCAGTGCAATTTCATTCATTGCGTTCCATATTTATAATACAGCTATAGCAATGATCTCTTTCACTTTGATTATAAATCCGGAAAATTAACGCCTTGGCGAATGGAAGCGTATTTGAATCCTTGAATATGCATATATTCCGGCTTCATTGCGTAATGCATTTCTGACAATACAAAGCTACTATCTAAAAATTTGCATTCACGTTAGCAAATCATTGCAAATTATTTATGTGGAATATTTTTAAATTCCTTTACGATTTTAATAATTTATTAGTAACATATTTAAATCAAGGAATTTTTGATATACACACTTTAATAAAATAATTCATGAATTGACGATTAGTATAAATCTAGAATCTGAGCGCAACCAATTTTGCAACGACACTAAAGTAATGATTCAACCTCGCATATTATACAATTCGCGCATTCGACGAATTGTTGTTTATTGTCTGTGCTCTTCCGATGCAAAAGAAGTCACCGCCGCCGTTCACCATCATCAGCAGCAGCAGCAGCAGGAGCAGCAGCCAACTCTCAAACGCGACTCACCTGTACGCCGTCGCCGTCGCCGTCGCCGTCACACGCATACCTGACTAGCGCGAGCTCACGGACGCTATAGATAAGTTCGGTGGCACCTTCTGCATGCGCGCGTCGTCAGTACCGTCGCATGCGGCTCGCGACACGGCAGTGCCCGGCGCTACTCAACTCGCGATGTGCAGTGCATAATACGCGCGTGACAAACTTCCATCCAAGGCGCATCAAAAAATAATAATTAATGAATGAATCCATCTGTGATCTAATTAGTGCATATCCCAGTATCAAGTGTTGTTTCTAGTTGAAGTTGATTGGATTTGAAAGAGATGATGTGAAAGAGATCGCGTGGAGAAACTGGGCCAAAATTAGCGAGTGTGTGCACCCGAAAACCCGCCGCGCATTAAAATTTTTATTAGTCTTGCCGCGCCGCCGACTAATAGAAAGTGTCAGATGTAAAACTAATAGAATAAAATTATAACTAACGCAAAAATAAAAAAAAGAGTCTGCAAAGGAAATGATAATTAGCTATTACGAAACGCCGCGCCGTCGAGAAGTACGAAGAAGTGATTGATTTTGCAATGGTGGCGTCGGGAGTGGTGTGGTGCTGCAAGGGCGACCAATGGATTCCGCTGCAGTTGAGCTCGATCCGGCTGCATGGTGTGCTCACCCAAGCGCACTGGGCGGCCGTCTCCGACTTTCTGCAGAGCGTCGCCAACAAGCAGCTCATCCTGAAGGAGAACGGCTTCAGCGAGCTCACCGAACAGGAGCGCATCGCAATGCTGCATGAGAATGCCGCAACGACCACGAACAATGCCAATGAATGCCAAAGTGAAAAGGTAGTGAGTTTCAAATTGAACAACGTGCAGCAAGAAAGTGAATGCGCTACCATGGTGGATGATACAACCACGTCAATCGGGGCGCCGACGCGCAAGTACTCATCGCAGAGCGACGAACTGGTGGTGAAGCTGCTGAAGAAGTACTGCAAGTATTCGCGCGACGCGCTCGACGACGACATCCTCAACGCGATCGATGCGACAGCGTCGCCTGAGGAGGACGAAGATGATGTCGGCCGAACACATCGACCACCGCGCAAATCCAGCAATCATTGCTTCCATCCGATTGAAGAGAAGCTCTATGAGAACTGCCATGATTTCGAGCACGATCGCAATGAGCATGTGCTGCGCTGGCTGAAACAGCAGAATCGTCGGTTTACCATCGATCATCATCATCATAGCGTGGCAGCAGCAGCAGCAGCAGCCGCGCCCAAAGAAGCGACCGCCAAGCTGCGTCGGTGCAGCCTACCGGAGCGCATGCCGCTGCCATCACCGACGGACAGCCGCAAGTCGAGCCTAACGAGCAAATCGAGTGGCATCTTCTCGTCCAGCCGAAAATCCAGCGTGGATTCGACACGTGGAGGCGGTGGTGGTTGCGTTCCGGAGGTGGAGGCAACGACGCACAGCCGGAAGAGTAGTGTTGCATCGAATTCGGAGAGTTGCTGCTCGGAGAGTGACGATTGCGCCGGTGGGATGCCGGTGATGTCGGCGTCGGCGCGCGCTTTGTGCGCCACGTGGACGAGCGTCGTCTCGCGCAATCCGCGCCGTCTGCAGCGGCTGCAGAAGCAGCGCGAAGCGTGGGCGCGCAACCGGAGGAAACTCAGCAACGGCCAACAGTCGGATAGTATCGTAGATGGCGAGTAAGTGCTGATTATGAAATGCGCGTATACGAGAAAGTCGACCGCAACCTTATTATTATACAATTATTCGATCATTATTATAATGTCTCCGGCAAGAGACGAGGAGAAAGAGGCTACGACCAACAAAACGCGAATGCAATCATTATCTCGGCTTGGCGCGATTTGCATGTGGGAGTGACAATTTTCGCTTATGGAAATATGCGGGCCATCTTTTACGAGTATCGTGTGGTTGGGTTATTCATCGCGCAATCGCGCAACTTATATTGAAATACAACATCAACATTAATATGTTATGGTTGCATTACGTGTTGATGCACAAGTCATCCATATTCGTGCGATCGAAATACATATCGTCCATCGTCCATCCGAAACGAATAGTGATAGTTTTGATATAACTGTAAATAAAAACAAAATGAACGGCTTTGCGCGCGTGAACACGCGAATGGAGCCAACAGGAAATTCCTGCCGATGGCGATGGCGAGAGAGATCATTACCACATCTCGTCATCTCGTCGCGCGACGAGCGTTCCGAGAATTTAGCGAAACTCCCGATTGGAGAGATGCACTCCAATTGCCCGAGAATCGAACGAACACACAATTTAACACTCGTCGAGTTGTCGCGCCAGCTGGTACTTATCACAATTAAAACTACATTAATGCCATTATGTTCCATTATGTAATTTTCGGTGAGAATAATAGCGTACATCATCATCATCTCCGCGACTACTCATTGCGTAACTTGCAATCATTCCCTTCATTGCTCTTCTACTAATTTATTTTTATCATCATAAATGGCCTGTAATTAAATGAGCATTATTATTAAGAAATGCAAAGTGAACAGGCAATGTTTTGCAAACAAAACGTGTCATTCATTATCGTGCGCCACAGTGTTTGTTATCGGTGGCGGTGCGGCGCGTTTCTGAAAACAATCGCGGATTCATCGTCGCTCTAATAAACGCACGCGGAATCGAACGAACCGAAATTCATCACGAACGTGCATTGCATTGCATTGCGTGCGTGCACGTTGTTTGCGCGACATGTTTGAAACACCAGCACAAATATATAGACAATTGCGCTGAAAATGTCAACATTCTAGTAGGTCAAAACGCGATAAGAAGATGAGACGCGCGTATTTGCATTGTTCTAGGCTAGAAACTAATCTGGTACAGTGCGCTGCAATTAACACGAATGAATATCGTATCAATTATTTTTGGTATTCAGTAGATTTGCACAGATCATCGTGTTATAATTACTTATTATTATTCTTTCCAAGTAGCCTGTTTTTGTTGCATCAACAAATCGAACATGCAACAATCATACATCGATTTAATTAATATGGTTGATAACAGATTTTTAGCATTGCGTGATTGTATGTAAGTATTAATTTTTTGCGCATGATGACAGGAAGATTATGAATTCTAAGTTATGCGCACTATCCGCGTACATGAAATTTGTTACATTCAGGGATATCACGCTTGAAATTTATGCAATACAAACGCATTTGACTGCGTGAATCTATGGTACATTGCAAATGAAAACGAGTGAGTAATGAGTGGACTAGCCAATGGTATGATTAGCGCTACAATAGTTTATCAAAAAAAATACCAACGTTATAATTACGCGTAATTGCAAACGTGCATGTTTACAACAGCGCTAATCAAATCTCGATTGCATGGTGGATTTCGTGCGCGTGGAGTCGGTTATTTCAATCCGGAGACGTAGTTGAGTTAAGTATTGTTTGCGTTTCGGTTGCATTTGCACGAAATGTCATTCAGTACACAGATTTTTGAGGATTTGTTGAAATTCAACGCAAATTCGAAATGATTGCAATTGGCAAAGTAGTTAGTATAAATATTCGATCGTTATAAACAATTAACTAAGAATATTTCTCCATTCGCTGATATTTGCATATAGTTTTTTCTATGGACTTGTTTTATGCACAGACACCACTTGCGAGAGAACTAGTTCCAAATCGTAATAGGTGATTAAGTGATTAGCAGTCTTGCAATAAGTAATTGTATTCAAGGCGTTGCCTGAATAGTTGAAAAATTACATTGAGTTTTGCTGATTAAGTAGTTATTGCACCTAATCGCCGAGTTGAGTACCGGGAGCTCATTTCATTCATGGCACACGATCTCATTTCCATTTTGCTGCCAAACGCAAGCCATCGCGTTTTTCAATTACCGCACGTCGGTTTCAATTTCACTTTCTTCGGCGCCAATCGTCGAATGACTATGTTTCAGCATGTAACAAATACAATTTGAATGCGAAAGCAGAATTCAGAGATTTGGGAATCGAGTTGAGTCGAGTGGTTGCCGTCGTCGTTGTGCTCGTTTCCAATACAATATCACACACAAAACGGCGCCGCATTTGGGCACAAGCCATTCGTCTTACTTCGACGGATAAAAATCTGGGGTAAGCTACCGTTAAGAGGAAGCGCGAGCTCGTAAATTACACATCCGATGATGCGAGCCGCACAATACAGACGACGTCCTTACATAGTCGTATGTAGGTATAAGGATCGAATCTATACTCAAATCAAACTTATGGGTCTCCGATCGATGCAGGATTCGGTACAAGAAAGTATTTATGGCGTCCTGCCGCAATATGAAAGTCGAGGAAACATTCCACGCATTAATTGCTCGCCGCTGGCGGAGCATCCGATGAAAATTTATTGTTGCGTGTTTGGTAAACAAAGTAATCAGCGATTATAAATCGCTGCATTTCGGTGTAGGTATTGTTTGTGGCATCGTGATTGGATTATTTAGCCAATTGCTAATTGGCCACGTTGTATTTTGTTTGCTGTCGCCGTTAATTGAATTCAACTTGTTATTGTTTCAACGCAAACGTGTTGATTATATTTCCGGATCTGCGGATGATTCGCGTTACATCATCCGATTCCAGAAATTTTGAAACACTTGCGTGACACGGTTCACAGCCGGTTCTTTTCCAGTCGGATTGTATTGATGCGGAGAGCGGGTGACATCTGCCAATAACAAATATGTACTCGCGCTCAAATCGGCGCGTCCGAAGTAGTAGAAGAAGTGTATTTGTAGTTCAATGTTTGATCTCTTTGTTTGCTTTCTACGGTGAAATACTTTGTCGTCTAATTACACCTCTTCGGCCTCGAACCTTGTCGAATGTTGTAATTGCCAGCTATAAAATTAAAATTATGATCGTGTGCGCCCGCCCAAAAATACGATCGAAGACTATCAATTAAATTTCTTCATCGATTTGTACCATCCCAGGGTCAATTGTATTCGTAATGGTTGATTGATCGGCGGCAATACTAATCGTACATTTCTTTGGCTTGCAGATGGTATTTCCGAAAAATTAAGCGGATAGAAGCCGAGAAGAAGCTGTTGCTGCCCGAGAACGAGCACGGCGCGTTCTTAATTCGTGACTCGGAAAGCAGACACAATGATTATTCCTTATCAGGTGAGAAATCAATATATTGCGTCAAAATTCAATAAATCGTAATCGTAATGTGTTGTTTGGTTTGGTTTTTGCAGTAAGGGACGGTGATACAGTAAAACACTATAGAATTAGACAATTGGACGAGGGCGGTTTCTTCATCGCGCGGAGGACGACCTTCCGCACGCTGCAAGAGCTCGTCGACCACTACAGTCGAGACGCGGATGGATTGTGCGTGAATCTCTGCAAACCATGTGTACAGGTCAGTAGAATTTGTTGTTGAAACGATTGTTTGCGCCACAGAAACATGCATTCATCATTCTATGTTTTGCATTTCATACAATTTTCAACTTGTACAAATTAGTTACTCGTGTCGTTCATGTCGGAACTTACGTAACTAATCATGTTAATTGCTTTATTTCGAAAAAGCAGAAGCTTAGTGAGGTATGTCTCATTTTTGGAAGTAACCACTGTCCACACTGCATCACCGACTTCACTTTATTAGTTTCCATGTACAGAAAACACGTCATACAGATTTTTATTTGAATTATTTATGTGATTTTTATCAATGTACATATGTTTGCACACGATATGTAAAACTTTTCAATTTAGCTGGTTAGATTTGTAAATAGAAAACATTTAATAGGCTTAAAGGCACTTCATAGAATCCATTTACACAGCATTCATTTTATCGAATCGTCATCCAAAAGCAAAATTTAGCGTAAAATTTTCATAGTTTTCCAAAGTGGTATTACAACAATATTAACATATGTTCCTTTTCTAGATTGAAAAGCCACAACCCGAAGGTCTTTCGCATCGCACGCGCGATCAATGGGAGATCGACCGATCATCACTCAAATTCATCCGTAAGCTCGGCCACGGCCAGTTCGGTGAGGTTTGGGAGGGCCAGTGGAACAACACGACGCCGGTGGCGATCAAAACGCTCAAAACGGGCACCATGGACCCGAAGGACTTTCTCGCCGAGGCGCAGATCATGAAGAAGCTGCGCCATCCCAAGCTGATTCAGCTGTACGCCGTGTGCACGGTGGAGGAGCCCATCTACATCATCACCGAGCTGATGAAGAACGGCTCGCTGCTCGAGTACCTGCAGGGCAAGGGCAAGGCGCTGAAGTTGCCGCAGCTCATCGACATGGCGGCGCAGATTGCCGCCGGTATGGCATACCTCGAGTCGCAGAACTACATCCATCGTGATCTCGCCGCACGCAACGTGCTCGTCAACGATAGCAATGTGGTGAAGATTGCCGACTTTGGTTTGGCTCGACTCATCAAGGTATGCTCGGCGGGATGAGTTAAGTGGGAATCGGAGAAGGTAATCGGATGTTATTTTAGGAGGACGAATACGAAGCACGCGTTGGAGCGCGCTTCCCGATCAAATGGACCGCGCCCGAAGCGGCGAACTACAGCAAATTCACAATCAAGTCGGACGTGTGGTCGTTTGGCATCCTGCTCACCGAGCTGGTGACATACGGCCGCATCCCCTATCCGGGCATGACGAACGCCGAGGTGCTGCACCAGGTGGAGCACGGCTATCGCATGCCGCCGCCGCCCAACTGCCCGGCAACGCTCTACGACATCATGGCCGAGTGCTGGAATCGCGATCCGATGAAGCGGCCGACGTTCGAAACGCTGCAGTGGAAGCTCGAGGACTTCTTCACGATGGACGGCAGCGAGTACAAGGAGGCGTCGGCCTACTGAGGGCATGCCCACCTGCCTGCTGACTGGCTGCGGAATGCCGTCGACGTGCATTACCACTAAGCCGGTGGGCAGGACAGGTGGCGGAGACACCGTGTTCCACCCTCCCCCGTGTGCTGAAAGATGATCGCATTGTTGTTTCCGTAGCGTAGGTCTTACGTCAATTTTACGTGATCAATTACGATTTAGTTTGGTCGCTGCCCCAGTCTCGTACTAAATTTTAGGTAATACTACACTTCCATATGTGGTCCGTCATGCGACGATTCTCTAGCGCATTTTACTAGCTGAATCGTGTTGCACCGGATGCACCGAAACCAAACACGAGCGAAGAAGAAAGAGAAAGTGTGCTGAGAAGAAATGATACGATACGTGGCGTACTTTTTATAATTATTTATATTATACCAAGTTGCGTCATCAGTCGGTTCGTCAAGGGATAATTTTGAGACTGACGATTAGTCCTTCTTTCTTACGTTTATAACTATAATTTTATACGAAGAAGACGATTGCAATGAGGAAGACTAACGAAACTATCAGGGGTGAGAGAGGGTACAAACACAACGATATTTTCAAAGGTATTGTATTCGGTTTGCTTCAGTTGTCAGACACGGGGAAGAAATCATCGCCAATTCGTTGCTTTTGTGAGAGAATACAAAAACAAAAAAACCCCGAACCCTCTATGCAAACACTCAACTAATCCATGATACAATTATACATTTGCGGCGTTCACAATGCAAAAAAACGCACAATTTTTTGGAACATTGTACACATGTCTTTTTGATGGCGACTTCTTTACGATTCAAACCGTCGGAGGAATCGAGCATGTACTAATCACACCGTCGCTGTTGCCGCCTCCGCCTCCGCCGCTGCCATAATTCAAGAGAAATTGATGGGCGACTCTTACGGAAAATACGTATACTAACTTCATGAAATCACATATTTGGCGCTCAATCAACTCGTTACCGCTTGTTTTTGTAAAATTTAGCGTAAATAATCTTCCTGAATACGGCATATAATCGCGTGCGAAGCAATTGATATACGTATTTAAGCATATGAATAACAATCCACTCAAAAAACAATTCGCGAAACGGTCTTTCGCACTTACTAATTAACTACAAACACACATTCCGTACGATCACTCGTCTCCTTTTTTGGAACGTTACATGACATTGATTTAGATAAAATTGCAAATGAACAAAACTCTTACGATACAAATCCTAATGGGTAATAAATAATTGTGCGAATGGGTGTTTAGGTAAATGTTTCGCGTGGCGTGTAGCATTGCCAAATCGAGTGTGTTGGGTGTATCTGTATTGCGTTGCGTTTTGTGAATGGGAGTACTCTTCTTCAGTTTGTATTCTGCTCAACGTTGGTAGAATTTGAAAACGATATCTTATATCACACCCGAACTGAATGTGCATTCTGATTGCGCAGCTATTTAACTGTGTTGCAATGTATAGAGAATGAGATTCGAGATGATATGCTGCTGCCATTTCCTGATTTACCATAGAAAGCATGGAAATGTGCGCATCGGCATTTATGCGTGGAAAGGAATGCATTATTTATATAACGAATAAGTCATACCTTTTATACATATTCACAATATAATGTTATATACTTATAAATATGTTATTTGCAAATACATAGTACATATTGAATAATTATTCGGATATTATCTCTATTATAATGAGTTTTATCGTGTATGAGAGTGAAGCAGATGGTGAGAATGATGCTGTAAATATATACTGATTATAATATAAAAATTACATTGATTTTTGTTTATTGTAATAACTAACAATAAGATGTTAAGATTGCCACAAGATGTTGGTAAGTAAGGAAATATTTGGCGTATTTTTGAGTGGATTGTTATGTATATAATTTAATGGAAATAAGTTTTTAAAGTTGGAGATTGTAATAAAATGTAAGAAACTTTTTGAATTACGCGGCATAACGCCTAGCGGTCAACGAGCATACTACCTAGACGTCAGTTGCTGGCGCTTGCTCGTAAGTAGTTGGTGCAGTTGGTGAGGTTCCGGCATGGATGCATCAACGTTCACTTTGCGCGGCGAAATTCGCCGCACTTTGCGCATTATCAATTAATCGCCGCGTGTGCGACGCTGTGCAGTGTGTCCGGTGTGCCCTCAACCCCTTCAACTATGTGGGTTGCTCTGGGCCATCAAGCAAACGGTGAGTGTTTTTTTCCTGTCTCCTGTCCGACCATGCAAGCAACACACAAATCGTGCTAATATGGCCGACCATCGATTTCTACAATCGATCGCCAAACATTACGATTTAGCAATTCAACACTGTTGTAAACGCCAATCTTCGCCAATATATCATGAAAGCGGTGAATGTTATTGTTGCATGTGCTCCCTGCGAAGATTGACGTCATCCATCGATACGTTGAAGAAGCGAGCTGAGTGAACCGTGCGTGTGGCTAGTGCATTATTTTTGTTGTTGTTGCGTTGTATGTTTATTCTGTGATTCGTTTCGATTGTTTTGTTTGCCTGTGCATGTCCCTAGTCTTGATTGCGATGTGTGTTTGCCGAAAGGAAACCAATCAAACTCTCATCTTATATTTGTCGTTATTTTCACTAAGTAATTGATTAATTCAACTACGCACTTTACAGGTTTACATGGAAATTACGCGGTGCTACGTGAACGTGTTGGTCTTGTAGGCTGCAAGCAGACGGCGACGTTTTGAGTTTGCAAAAGGTGACATGAATTAAAAAGCAATAGTTTATTGTTTCGGCATCCATCATCCGAACGAGTCCAAGATGATCAAGGATTTCTCAATTGGTGAGTGTCCATGCTTTCAATTCGTTGCATTTTCTAATCATTCTTTATTTGTTCATTGCAGGTAACATGATGGTGATGGTGATAGTAATAATTGATAATGAATAGTGTGTGCGTATAAAAGTTAACAGTCGTGTGAAGTGAAAGCACCAGCAAGTACACTAACGGTGGCGAAAGGACAATTCAGTAGTGCGCCCAAAGTAATTCGGTCGAGTGCAACATTGCTGAGCGCAAGGAGACGACTCCAGCTGAACGTCGCTTGAAGAAATGATTCTTCACCCCTGGAGGAGGGCGACCCTACCCTCCCTCAGAGGAACAGGTAATGTTATGGTAAAGCCAACAACCGGAGGATGGTTCCTTGCATGCGGTTTGGTTGATGACCGCATGTGAGGACCATGGCCTTGGTTGGTTGGCCAATCCACGA
>JARJDR010013563.1:0-10766 GCA_030264135.1 Myllaena sp. GC000078 | reverse complement strand
TCAGAATTTTTGTAGCCCAAAATTGAAGAGTGCCCCTCATGGTGTAATTGCCATGTAATCACAATTAAATTCTCTATCCAGTCATGTAATAATAATAGCAGAAATGAGTGAGTAACAGTTCACAAAAAAATCATTTCTAGCGGCGCATGCAAAGCGATCAATCTGTTGAGATATGCGCCGCGGGTTATCAGAATTTTTGTAGCCCAAAATTGAAGAGTGCCCCTCATGCCGTAATTGTCAAGTAATCACAATTAAATTCTCTATCCAGTCATGTAATAATATTTGCAGAAATGTGCTCGAAACAGTTTATAAAAAAATCCTCTATGGGGAACATATATCGAAATGTAAGCAACACTGTCGGATGTAATAGAGTATGAATAAATCGTTTATTAAATGTAAAAATAATATTGCGGCACGGTGAAGATAGAAATGAGACTACATCATGAAACTTGATAAGTACTGTAACTTACTGAAATCTTAATAGTGGCTTAAAGTAAGTTATTCCATTTTATTGCTTGATTAAATCGAATACATTCCTTCGAATTGATATGATAACAATGGTCCATACATTTTGAATATTACGCAAATAATGATAAGTACAACTTACCTATAAGCCTTTCTACAATTGATAAGATAAGCAAATTTACTTCAACGTAGATAATTCTATCACGAATCAATCAATTCAATCTACAAAACATGATTCCTATAAACTTTGATAAGGTCGCTTTGTACCAGTTGCCAATGGAATCGCGACCAGTCGTTTCGAAGCAGAGCGCAAAAATGCTCGACGAACGACACAAACGTGAGTTGCTCGAGAAAAATCCAAATATCGACATCACGGTCATTCGTGAAAAACTAAATTTGATCCGTAAACGTTCCGAACAACACGCACAACATCTCCAATCTGATAATGGATTAGAACTGTTGAAAAGTGTGATAGCATCGAAGAGTGATTGGGCGTTGGCTGTCGCGTTATGTGAATCGCGTATGAACCAAATCAGAGGAATTCAACTGCGCGACTTGCAACTGGTGCCCATCATACTCTTCTGTGAACGTGGCGATGTCAAGAACATCTTCCTGGAGGTGCTCTCCGGTGAAGGCAAGACGATGATTATTGCAATCATTGCTGCTGTGAACGTGCTGCTCGGGCGGAAAGTGGACATCATCACCACCACCGATGTGCTCGCAGCGGCGAACAACAAAGAGATGAAGGCGTTCTACGAATCACTCGGAATCATCTCAACTACGAATCTGCAGAGCGATGAGCACACCTATGAGAACGACATCATCTACGGTACAATGTTTCACTTTGGCAAGGATTTTCTCAAAGATTCTATGAAACAAATCGCATGCGGTTTGTGTGCACGAGCGCATCAGTTATGTATCATTGACGAAGTCGATTTGCTCGCCATTGATAACGCTGATCATTTGGTAAAGGTAGCTAAGCCATTTCCAGGAATGGAAATGCTACACAAATATTATCATTTAGCAAACTCACAAAGTTTTGATTCGGAAGTTCAAAATTAGCCCAAACACTTGACGGAATATTGCAACTTTATGAAATCTACTTGGGGTGAAATACCAATACTTTTAACCGAAGAAGAATTTGTTATAGAAAATAAACAGATTATTCCAATCGATCACCAAAGTGGAATGAATATGCGAGGCGCTGTCTTTCCAAATGGCGCACAGCAAATATTAGAAAAGGGCAATAATTGTCCTGTAACTACAGAAATTTTAAATTCCATTACGATATCAAATTATACGTACATACAAATGTATAATTCTCTATGCGGACTCACTGGCACTCTTGGTGATGAGCAAGAAGTTGAACTGTTCTCAAAGGTATTCAATGAAACAAATTGCTATAGAATACCATCGTATGTTGAATCGCAATTACGTGTATTGGATCATCTCACCTTGAATTATAATTTTATGCATCTAAAGAACATAGATAATTGTCTTTCGTGTGAATGGCTATTGAAAATTAGTCCAGATGTTAGCCTGAAATTTGTTTCCATCCCTGTACAAGAAATGAATGAGACAATAGAAAACAATGTTTGCGTTGCTTGTGTTTATAGTATGAATGAAAACACATCAAAATGCTTTGAAATCAATCAAAAGATGAAAAGCATTGCATACACATACTCAAATCAAGAAGATTACTTGCGATTGTTAGAAGAAAAAATAAATGAAGAAATCGCTGAATATTCGTACGATAACGTTCATGTAATAATGATAAATTTAAAAAATGAATATTTATTAGTAAAATTCAGTAATCACGAAAGAGTAAAAATTGTTAATGACAATGAATCTCTCGATCAATATGAAGATGACATTAAATTATTCATATTTGATATTGAATTTAACACGCAAAGCGCGTTAAACAATGAACTGTTGTTGTACTACGGAGAGGCGTTTCAAAATTTAATAGATTACTTTCTAAAACAAGGAAGATCTCTGCGAATTATATATAACAGTCAGTTTACGGTCAATACGACACATAGTAAAATTTCTAGAGAATCAATAAAATTCATTGGCGTCCAAGAAGAGGGATCATTATTCATAGACAAGATAAATCCAATTGGTCCAGGTGTTATCATTCTAACAACACTTATTGGTGCACGTGGGATGGATTATCAAATAACAGAAGAGTTAAGAGCAAACGGTGGCCTGCATGTGATTTGTACGTTTGTGCCTGAAAATAAGAGGATTGAGCAACAAGCATTTGGACGGGCGGCACGCAATGGTCAACCAGGCTCAGCACAAATATGTCTGGTACGTGAAGATATTACTGATGACATAGAGACAATAATTGCAACACGTAATGAGAAATATGGCAGCAAATTAACTGAATTTTACGATGATAATATTTCACGTTTAATCTTTAATGATTCTTTATACAAGCAATTTCGACAATTTATTCAAAAGTTGCAGAATAATAATAATACATTACAATTAACTTCATTAATGGTTGTAGATTTGATTGAATTTTGGGCATTTTGGTTAAAATACAACAAGTGCGATAAGAATGATTTTAAAAATACGAAACCTGAGGATATGCTTCAACAATTTCATAGTGAAGCCAAGCACATAATCAATTTCACTGGTTACCATAACCCGGTCTATGCTGCACAAAGGGCTAATTATTATTTCTCCCAAGGCGAGCATGAAAAAGCATCAGAACTCATTAAACAAACTCTAGATGATACTGGTTTTTGCAAAGTACTCATTTTGGAGTATGTTCATTTTGCTCGATATGCTTTGCTAAAGCGAAATGCATGCGATCTAGCGAAAGAAGTACTAACAAAGGTTAAATATAACGAATATGAAATTCATGTTGACAAATATATAATTGCTATTGCTAATCAAGAAGAAATGTTAAATGACATTAAAGACGAATTCAAAACACGCACATTTGTTAAATACGAAATAAAACAAAGTTATAAATCCGCTAGTGTTCTTTTGTTAACGGGCGTTCTTGCATTTAGCAGAGGAAGCATCATAAATGGTTGTGATCTTCTTACAAGGAGCACCTGCCATTTATTCAATGAGTGCCAATCAAAACGCGTTACCGGCGATTTAGAATACACTGGCGAAGCTCTTGGAAGGGTATGTAATGATATACTTAATGAAACGGGACTTCTCAGTACTTTTTTTCGGGCATTTGATACGATCTTGTCTCGTTTGATAACTTATGACGAATCATCACCTATGGATTATGAACATATAAGTAATACTGAACTAATTTTAAAAACATCAATTGATAAAGTGGTAACAAAGCATTTATGTAATGAAAAGTTTGTAATAACCAGAGAGGAGGTGTACGAGATTTTAAATACTGAATGCCCAAAATTGATTAATTTTCACGAAAATACCAATAGCATACCGAAAATTGTATTGAAAGGCATAATGAAAACACTAGAAGTGAGTTTTATTAAACCTCTGATTGCTTGTAAATATCAAAATGATGTGAGCGAATTACGTGAAAATATTTTAGCACTTGTCGAACATTTGTGTTTGAAGATTAAAGAAAGGAATAATGAGATAACAAACGAAATAACGCAATATACACCGACAACTCCCAGTATATATGATGAAATTAAACTTTTGTTTGATTACATTCCAAATACCTTTGTAGAAATGACTGTAAGCCAAATGCAGGCGCAAACGACCACACAACATCAAGCTGAATTTGTTCAGGGATGATAAATGTAAACATATTTTATAATTATGTAATATCTACCTACATATGCGATGAGTTCCGTTTGGAACAATTTTACAAAGTCAATTAAACATTATATTGAATAACAAATTGTATTCCAAACTATTGATTAAATGATTAATGTTTGTAAAATTATTAAATTCTTAATTAAAATTTAAACAATTAAATTATTCATTAATTGTTTCGCGCACCAACCGAGTAATCGCGCGCGATTGCTGGACACCCCTGTAACATTTAACATTGTAAATATTTAATTACTGTAATTTAAACAAATGTAACACACATGGGTCAGCATTGTCGCTTCGACTTTGGCAATTGTTTCGTCGGAAACCGATGGCCGGCCGCCCTGCACGGTCTTCGTCGTGGACGTCTGTTCGGCCATTTCTAAAGTCCCAGACCCATCTGCGCACCATCCCGGAGCTCATACACTCTTCTCCATACACTTGACAAAGTTTTTCGTGAATTTCCTTCGCCGAATTCTTCTTAGCGGCCAGGAAACGAATAACATACCGCAACATACAGTTGACGGGAGTCGCAAGAGGAAGCTCCATCGCAGACGCCTCCTGAGCCAAGAGTAATCATCGGAGCGACGCTGGCTTGGTTAGGGATTGAAACTGGAGAATCAAACAACCTGCCTGTGTTGCTTAGCCGCGCATAGAAACGATCCTAGAGCCAGTGGCAGCCCGTGGAACTTATTTTACGGNTTGTAACCTCAAAGTACGAGCTATAAATTCACCATTGGTTTTCTTAGAAACTATCAAGTATTCAACAGAATTTCTTTCTTGAGCATAAAGTATAACTATTCTTCTTCATGCATACCGAAATTTAGCTCAAAAATCGAGAATATAACCAATAATTTCAGCGCACGTTCCAAGTCATGTCTAACTTGAGTATGTAGTTCATGGGTAGTCGTCTTTTGCAAAGCAAGGAAAACGAAGAAATCTGCTTGTAACTCGAAGGCACCTTCGTTAGTTAGCATCATACTAAATCAGTGCTACATTCTACACCTTAGTTTTAAAAATGATGAACAATTTGGATAAACTTTGTCAATAAAGATCTTGCCGATCTTACCACACTTCACCTTAACGATTATTTCATCAGAATGGGACGATTATAGCGCCACCTGTATAAATGTCTCACTTGTATCCGAACCACAGCTAAAATGATGATACTGATCATGAATTGAATTGAAATTTGCCGAAATGTAGAACTCGATTAAAATAATTTAATTATTCAATTTAAATGCTTTATAAAACGGTGTTTTAGTCTATTTCTGCTTACATAGCAATAAATATAGCCAGCCACCAACTGCAACATAAATAATGTTAGATTAATAAGTATTATATTATTGATTTGCAACCTATATATTACACCCGACTCGTTTCAGTCGACGTGGAATCCGAACTTGTACCACTGCTGATGATATATAATTAGCGCAAAAACCGTTCGTTCGTTCGCTCTCCTATCCTATCCACCTGCTGTTTCAATTCCAACAATATCGAAATTAAATTCATACATTTAACCGCATATCTACAGTGTTGTACAAAAACTATGATTCTTTCTTTTTCTTTTAGCGCAAATTCTATTCTTTTCTTCAATAACGCAAAAATTGCAATTTATTAAAACCATAATTATGAACGAAACGCATTCAGCATTCATTGTGGGACTCCCCGCCAACCGTCATTCCGAAACCCATCTGAGCGTAAACGGCGACGCGTATAAGACTTAACGCGCGCGCGCACATCAGCTCAGCAATCAGTTGGCACGCGCACGCGCCGCGATCTTACGCAGAGAACGCAGAGCAACCTCGCGATCCGCAATAGTTGCGACTTGGATTTTACGTTGTGTCTTCCTTTGTGTGTGCGTGAATTGTGAAGAAGTGTGTAATACCAAAGCTGTAAGTAACTCACCTTTATCAAACTTGGGCTCCAAACTTTTAATTGCCTTGGAAAATAATAAGCCCTCCCCCGCCTTCGCCCACCGAAAGCGAAACACGGTCAGTCAATAAATGCGATTAATTATTTCTGTCGCGTCTTCTAAGCCGCCGACGCGACGGCCGCCGCTCGGTTATTACATGCATTATGAATGCGTGCGTAATCTATAATTTTCCTACCGTCTTCGACAAACACGTCACCGGCTGAGGTGCGGTGCGGCGCGGGGAAAAGAAAACGGTTGGGTGGTTGGGTTTGGGCCGTGATTTTTCCATGATTGCCTCTCTCGCATCTTATACATTTTTCAACAATCGCAATCGTTTGGCTCGTTGGATGTTTATTAATTAATTTACAAGTCTTTGCTTGGTTTCCTTTGGCTTCAACCTCAAGTGTGAGCCTGTGTGAAAGGCACGTACTTGACTTAAGTTTAAGTCATGTCATCGCCATGCGTTTGGTTGGGTACGTGTCGTAATTAGAAAGTTGCGTGTTGGCAATATTTTAACAGCGTGGCGAGACAATATAATTCCGCGCATCGTTGCGTTTACAATTTTCTTTTCTCCATTTGCTTAATTATCGATTCGTTGTTTTTATTATTCGCGGTTGGAATTAATTGGCGATGGAATGAATGGAATCAAATGTCGGGCTAATTAATAAGAGGATATTGAGCGGGATGGAAAAGAATATTGTTTGACGCTTTGATGTCGATACTTTGATATATTTCTTTTTATTTAATTGGATTCCAATTAATATGCTTCCTTTGGTGTTCTTTCTATCGTGCAAAATATGCTTATTAAATTGAATTTTGTTGCTTGGAAAACGTTTTTGTTCACATCGCATGTGTTGACGAAATAAGTAATTGTAGCAAAACTAGTTTCAACCTACTCTATAATTGATACGTTGAAAAACCAATCGTAGGGCACAATATTCTAAGTAATTTGTAATTAAGCTAAAACACTGCACGTGCAATAATCAATTGCTAGTCATTTGTTGCTAGTTTTTGTTTAATTTTTGATTGCATTTCAACATTGCAATCACTTTTTCGTGTAAATATGTTGCAATATAATTGAATTTATGATAGATTTCGTTACCTTTCCCCACTGAGTAAATAATCGAGAGACAGACAAATGTTATAAATTATTTTCTGTGTGCAACAATTTGCAATTGCGCAAATAATACGCAAGTTCTTTACACTCAAATTACACCACTTGCATTATACTTACGTGTCGAGTATCTAATGCAATATCTAATAAAATAATTAACAATCAATGGAATATGTATAAACTAATAACTATTCCGATATTATCGATTTATTATTCGCAATGCTAATGCTAATGCTAATTGCGATTAATGTAGGTCAATGGGAAATCAAAGTGATGCAACAGAAATACTTTTCGTGAGATTCTTTAAAATTCTTTTTATACCAATTGAGTAATTTATGCAAATTGATTGGAGAACTATCCATTTCGTATCAGGCCTTGAATAATTCGCTTCGAGCCAATCTGGTTTATAAATAATAGTAGATGATTAGATTACTAGATGAGTCAAGTTATCGTGGTAGCGATAGGAATTTGCAATCTCACTGTATGCGGTGAACTGCGGTGCAAGAACGGCGCGCGACTTGACCAGACAAAGTGAAAGTGAAATGAGGCCTACTTACGCGCCACGTAATGTGTGCCAGTCCATGCCAGCCAGCAAACGGTTGAACTTTATCGAAACAGTTTCTCTTTTTCTCTCTTTCTCTCCTTTTGTTATTGTTGTTCGTTGCGCTTGTAAAGCTAAACATTACCATTAGGAAAGAGATGAAGTTAAATTTGCGACTCTTGCAAATGTTTGGTTCGCAAACCATTCAATTCAAGTCGGTCAATTGCAAAGTTTCGTTGGCGTCACGGTTCAACCGGTCCACGAAACTAATCGAAATATACGCGCGTCAATGATGACTTGCACGTTTCACGCACAATTGTTCATAATCATCACCATGCGGAAGCTATTATAATTAAAATTTTTTTACGATTGGGATAATTGCGATAATTGTGTGCTATTTATGGAAATTATTACAACACGTGGTTTACAGGATCAAGATGACTCTGGTGCAACCCAATCCGGATATGCAGATCCTCATCCGCAAGGATCTCAACGAGGATGTGTCCACGCGCGATGGTGATCTCCAGTACATCAAGGACTGGCTTGTTAAGCAGCCGCATCTTCCCGATACCTGGGGTACACGCTAATTTTCACTTTTTTATATCTGATTAATTCAATTTATCACTCAAGAACTAGATTAGATCATTGTTCCCTTTGAAAAATATTTGGTGGTGGTGAGATTAGAACCTGAGACCTTCACGCCGCAACCCTGCACTCTACCCACTGAGCTACCAAGGGGTAATTTAATAATCAGTCGGTAGAGCATAAGACCCTTAATTTCAAGGTCGTGTGTTCATGGCCCCACGTTGGGCGCCACTTATTCGTGTTCACTCTATTCTCGTTCGTCTGATACTGACTAAATCTCACCCATCACTCACTTTTATTATCACTTTTATCAATTTCATGACTTCATTGTATTACTATGGTTTAACAAAACAATCCCCGTCACCATAAGTTGCACAATGTGTTTCTTTAGATGAGAACCGTATAATGACCTTCCTGCGTGGCTGCAAGTTCTCTTTGGAGAAGTGCAAGAAGAAACTCGACATGTACTTCACGATGCGCACCGCCTGCCCGGAGCTCTTCACCGAACGCGACATTACACGGCCGGAACTTCAGGAGATCCAGAAATACGTGTAAGCCCTGCGCAACCCATTATTTCAAAGTTTCTTGATTTGCTTGCTGGTCTACAGTAACATCCCACCACTTCCGGGTCTAACCCCTAACGGCCGGCGCGTTATTGTGATGCGCGGCTTGGACAAGAGCATCACGGCTCCCTCAATCTTCGACGCGATGAAAATAGTGCTGATGATCGGCGATGTGCGGCTGGCGGCCGAGGAAACAGGCGTCGCCGGCGACGTGTACATCCTCGATGCGAGCATCGTCACCCCTGCGCACTTCACCAAAATCACGCCGGCGATTGCCAAGAAGTTCCTTGTCATCGTGCAGGAGGCGTACCCCGTCAAACTCAAGGAGGTGCACGTCGTGAACATTTCTCCAATAATTGACACGATCATCAACTGGGCGAAGCCCTTCCTCACTGAGAAGATACGCAATCGCATCTTTGTGCACCAGGACTATGCGTCACTGCACAAGATGGTGCCGGCGGATATCCTCCCGGAAGAATATGGCGGCAAAGCGGGGCCATGCCAAAAATTCCACGGTAATTGCAGTGTGCACTGTATAACTAAATAGCGTTTACATGTGGTTATGTTTGTGTAGATGAATGGATGAAGAAACTGGCCGATTACCGTCCGTGGTTCGCCGCGCAGGAAAGCATCAATGCGGACGAATCAAAGCGTCCGGGCAAACCGACCAATTACGATGACCTCTTCGGGCTGGACGGCAGCTTCCGGCAGTTGGCCATCGACTGAGCTCTCTCTCTTCCTAATCTTATTCCACACACCACCACCACCAACACGACCCTGAATAAAAAAAGTGATAACATTACAGATTTTGCACCTTTTTGTATTCTTATCATCAGATGTATTCCATTTCACATTTTCTACCACGTAATAAGCGGCGATTAAGGGAAACCAACACGCGGGTGTGTTAATGATAATAATTATAATAATATATTTTTGTTATAAATTCTTTCAATCTACGTATATAATAAGGATTTGTTTGTTTTGTTTGGAGTAGTGAGTCGTGTCGAAATTAATAATAAATTTTCTACATCCTTTAATTATCTTCACCCCCATGCATATTAACATAACCTCAATTCTCGGCTACTGTCGGCTACTACTTGGCTGGGGAGTTCCGATTCGGGTACACGTGTACCCAATGGATGTAGGATATATCTTTTGCATTGTCAAATGCTCATCGCTTTCAACATCTCATCAATAAATGAATGTAAACCTATCGATCTGGTGTGCCTCAGTATGCCTGAGCAGTGCGTTCGTTTATTTATGAATAATTAGTGATGTTAGGGGAATTGAGGGTGCGCGACACTGCCACACACACACTGTGCATTTCGCTTAAATTATTCACAAATAGCTAACAAGCAAATCGACAAATCGATGGCGATTATTATCATGGTCTCTTGCTAATTGTCTCTTGTTTGACACTGGTGAATTTCATCGCTTTACAATAAAATACTCAATAAATTAATATGAAGAGAACATAAATAAAGTTTTGCGTTAATTTGAAATATTATAATGGTTGAATTGTTGGAATTGCAACTAATGGGTGGATCGTGTATAGGGGTAGGTTAAATATGTTGCTATCGATTTCCTTTCATCGCAATGAATAATTTTTATCGCATCAATAAGTCAGCGGGGCGACATTCGACTTGGCCACATGGAGGGCAAGCAATATTATGCAAAATACATGCGTATCGTTGATACTAATTGCTGTATGATGCTTTTTTCTAAATTACTTCTTTGAAGCTCTAATGTAGCTGATTTGAATATTCCTAGGTTTTTAACAAATCTATTTGTAGTTTATTTTATAAGGCTAGTCTCTATGGA
>JARJDR010013560.1:0-10016 GCA_030264135.1 Myllaena sp. GC000078 | reverse complement strand
TTATGTAATGAGAATGATGATTCCCACGTATTCATACACCAAGAAGATTTGTCATCGCTGAGCGTGGTGGAAGCATTCATTAGACCAAACAGAAAACCACTACTTATAATTTACAGTTAGAGGTTTATATGTATACGTTGTGTGATGCTCTGGATAAGACAGACGATTTGCAACGAAAGCAAAGCAAATCGTTCATAGCAAACTGTATCGTTTCGCACGCCCGAAGAACGAAATGACTAAGACACACTTTTGATAAATTTCAGGTTTTGAATTTCCCGCACGACGTTTTCTGTCCGCAAACACGCACGCACGCACATACACACCCAGGCATTGTGCGTTGAAGCGGCAATCAATATGATCGGGGAGCGGCCAGCCAGCCACCCACCCGCCACCCGCCGTCATTGCCATCGCACACAAAATACACACACGCACGCCACGTGTGCGCCTTTTAATAATGGGGAGAAAGCCCGCACCCCCAAAGTGGTGTCAAGATAACTAATGAAAGTAGAAAAATGAAGAAGTCTTGCGCACACACAAGAAATTCACTTTTGTTCTATTTTAGGTTGCGACGTCGCCAATTCGGTCAAACATAGGCAAAGTAATAACAACACGTGTCGACGGGGTAAATTTATATTTAGCCGACAACGCTTTGATGTCTTCAAATCGAATTATTTGCCATACGGAAAATATGACGCCACCGCCGCCGCCGCCGACGACGACGAAGCCGGTGAGAATTGATAAATCAGAACAGAACAGTCTCGCTTTCCCCATGGGATGAAAATAAAATTATCGATTCGATCCTGTTGCGATTCGAAGCGATCGGCAATTTAATTTCGAACTCGTCGCACTGGTAATTTATGGCTCGTCACTTGGATTTTATTCGACAGCGGTAGCGAGCAAACGGTGAATTATGCGAGAATATCTAACATTTTATGATTTATTGCAGCAGAATTTAATTAATGATACATGCGAAAGATAAAAAGCTTATCATACAATAAAAACGGTTCAATATCCTTTGTGTGTGTTTGTGATTAATATGCAGATGAGATAATTAAAGAAACAAAGAGTACAGCAAGGTAAATAATGCATATACATTGATCCCTTGGTGATAATCTCTAGGTGGAATAAAGTTTATGCATACTTATTATGTTCAAACAGATTATAAACATACGTGTATAAAACGTAGGTACCTGTTACTCGAAATTGTACTTGGTTGCTATGTGCATAATTGATTAGAAATATTCTGTTTGTGAGTGGTAGCGGCACAGTTCGTTTCGACATTTGTAATTACGCACAACAACCCTCGCCTGGTACGAGGTAGGAAAACATCCGCAATTCCGCGCGGAAGCATCAAAATACGCAATAGTAATTCAGCAACGAGGGGGAAAATGCTTCACGTTTCTTGCCAACGATGTTATTCTTTCTCCGCTAAGGCTGCAAATCGATTTACGAGCGCCAAGTCCCTCGGGGGCCATGCAAATTTAATTTGCTTCCCTTAATCACTCCTTTAATTACATTCGAAGCGTACACTTTTAACCGTTATAAAAATATAAACAGGAATCTGTCCGGAGCGATAACATTGACTTATTTCGCTTGAAGTGAAAACTAGTCCGATGGCTTGACACACAAAACAGAATAAAATTCGCGCACTCCATGAATGCACTGCATATGCAATAATAAGGGGTATTGTGCACTACGTTTGTGGGAACAATGCACAATACACCAAACGAAAAAAAAACCGCGTTGTGTTTGCAAAACGTCAGTCATACCCTACCCTCGAAAACATTTCCGTTTCACATGATACCGCGCCGCGAAATCGTTACCGATGCATGCGTACTGCAGTTGTTGTCGCTGGACGTGAACGCTTGGCTAGTTCGCATTACTCGTATTTGATTGACAGTTTGAAATGCATGGGAACGCACGAGATTAGACGCGCAAGGCAAGCAAGACGCGAGAGAGTGAACTAATTTTGGGTTTTTCGCCGCACTGCACGAAATAGCCACTTAACAACCACCACGTGAACAAATAAACTGCAGTGCCCATGCGTCTCTAATTTAATGAACGCCTTCTACAACCCACCACCAGCAGTAGTTGGCATAGTTTGGATGGCAGACGAAGGAGGGAGAAAGAAAATCTAAATTAATTGCGTTTGCCCTTTGTGCGCACCCCAATCCCGGACGGCTATTACTTAGTACGGCTGGCACGATCCGCATCTCTCGCAAGCACTGACGTTTTAATCTTAAACGATATTAGCACACGCGCCGAGACACACACGCACGCACGCACACCCCCGCCGACATCCAAATATAAGAATCAAGTCGACATAAACCAAAGAACAAAGCAACAATGACTGGTTGACCGCTAATACTTTTAGCAAAAATATATGCATGTACGTGACTGCCAAGCTGAATTGCGTCTAAAGTACCATATATTGTTTGCGTAGGAGAAATAGGCAAACCAACCCAGGGAATCGGGAACCAAATTCGATATCGAGAGAGGGATGATATCCCTGCAAGCGGCGGCAATTTCGAAAATGTGTTGCGGTCGCAACCGCCCCAACAATAACAATTGCCACCGCTGCACTAACTTTGGCTGAATGCCCGCGAGCCCAGAGGGGCTAACCACGTCATAAAATCGCATTAAATTCGCGTATCGAATACCAACCACCACGCACCGTACGCCCTTTAGGTTATAGCTATTTGAATTATCGAAAATAATCCGAATACCGTCCATTGTGAACATTTTATACGTGCGGCATGCACGAGAAACAGCGCAATTAGCTAAATTAAAAGTTGTGGCTATGAGGGACCATTATCATGATAAAAGGGTAGTGAAACATTTTTTACACTGCTTGCTTGACAAAAGAATTATGACAAAGATTTTTCGGCAACCCTTTTATGAAATACGATCTATTATTGTAGCGTTTGAATAGCAAAGCGCAGTGGGACACAATGAGAAACTAATGAGGAATGGCATGTATGTAGCATTCCTACATAATATTAATATAGTTTGCTCTTAATGGTTGTTGTGCCCGAATCTCGATCCGTGAAGGAATGAATATCACCAAAATGAACATCAGTCACAGCATTGCACTCTGATTCTGATCATTCGCAAACTTTACGATCTGTCCCCTACCACATCGCCACCCCTAGGTTAAGAATGGGCATTTGAAAGATGAAAAGACCCCATCCGGAACTTCCACTTCTAATATCAATTTTTTTCGCGATTAACTTTTTCTACCAAGCGCCAACCGGCAAGGCGGAGAAGGAAATCAATTGGTGGTGGGTTGATGCGAGAGAAAGACAGATGTGAATAGGGGAGTTGGCGGTGGTGTCATAAATCATGCGCATGACAAATACACACGCCGCGTGTGTTTACTGCTTTAATATATTTCGCGATGATGGCGTATGCTGATTCGGGCTTCCGGCGGACGATTTTGATATATGCCTCCTACAGTTAGGCGTGTCATTTGAAAAGCTTAAGATTTGAGAAATAGGGGAGCATGTTGCTACAAACTCTAAAAGCTGAAGATGTCTAGGGAGGGTGCAATATAAATATTTCTCGTGTAATAGCTAATTTCCCAACTCCCGTAATTAGCATTAACCATTTTACTATACATGCCAGCCACTTTTTCCATTATAAAAATCAACGCAGAGCAAAATGAATTCATTATAAACTTATTAAAACCGGATTTGTGTTGGTTGCACACAACACGTTCCTCCCTCCCTAGCTAACCCCGGCGCTGAATTTTAATGTAAAACACAGTGCCCTTTTTTCGTGCGGAAAAGCGGAAATGTTTTATAAAAGCGAGGTAGATAGGTGAGCAGGTTCGGAGATTTCACATAGCGATCACGCATGGAAGGCGTTTTGCATTACGCAAACTCCGCAGAGAAAAATAAAGGCTGACACAAAATAAAACCGAAATAAAATGGAAAAAACACATGATGAAGACATCAGGAAGAGAGGAGTAGGCGACGGAAGAAAATTGCCTGTTACGCCCATGATATGTTGAATGTAGGTTATGCGAACGACATCGCGACGAAACCGACGAGACGTTATTTCACGATTATTTTCAGCAAATAATGAAATTGTATATTAAAATGCAAATATGAAATACGTAAAAAAATGTGCTTGCTCGGGAAAAACATAAGACACTTTGTGCCAAGACGAAACCTAGATTCTATATCAATTTACTTCCATAAATGAACGAGTGTGTGGCATGAGAAGCAATAAAACAACTCACAAGCGAACGAATCCCATGTTCACACCTATTGTGTACATATATGCACTCTTCACATGTGTCACTTTGCCGATATTTCATTGAATGCAATCACTGATGCATCTCGCTTCTAAATAACACTTTCCAACTTTCTAAACCCCCCGATTGTAAGCGCCCGATCGCAAGATAATGTACTTTTCTAATTAACCTCGCACCGCGCGCGCATTCGATTTCGACTGACATCAATATATGTGCCACCTTATATTGTTGTGGCGTGAACTTTGGCATTGCTGAGCAATTGCACGCGCACCGCACGCACGCATGCATGCCATAAACAAATAGGTTGCAACCCACGGAGAGGTTCAAAGTACAATGCCGAATTTGTGATGGCGTGCAAATACCAACAAAAAAAATTGTAATTTGTGTTTGTGGCAATTTTTGTGTTGAGGCGAATCAAATTTGTGTCATGAAATTTTACAAATAGCTTAATCATAATTAATCACAAATAAAGTGACTTGATGGAAAATACTTAACCACTAACAGTGTTTAGTATTTTGTAATAACAACTCAACTTAGAACTAAATTTAGAATGGTGTTTATAATTGCCGATATTTGCGGGTTTGATTAAATAACATAAATTATTAAAGACTTACGACCAATCATTGTTGAACGCGTAGTGAATAGACATAATGATGACTCACCTGCAAAGAAAATTAGACAATTAGCATTACCTTAAAATTGGTAACATTTCAAAGCATATATTGCATAATCAAATTACCGAATATGTACTTAAAGTGTGATTTCGTAACGTAGTGTGGAATTAGTTAATGCAAATGTAAATTCTTGAAATTACTACTCCATAAACTAATAATTAACGATTACGAAATTATCAGCTCGTACGTCGATAATTAATTGCTTACGTCTAGAATGAAATACGAATGTTCGTTTTCTGGTCATTTAGTTTGATCTATTGCGAATTTAATAAGACGAGCATTAATCTTGGAATTTCATCGGTAATATATAAAATATAAAACGAGTACAAAACATGAAACCTGCATTGAGTTTGATGAACGATAAAGAATGCGTAAAAATCAAATATAAAAAATATCACCATGATAAGTAACAATAGAATACATATTCTCTTTATCACGAATATTTCAAGAATAAATAGACATATCGTGTTGATTAGCAACGATTGCAATCTTAATTATGAACACACGATTTCGCGAAGTCACCAACAGAAATACGTTCATATTTATTGTAATTGTATTCAAATATGTAGGTATTTCATTCATACCAAAGCATTGTCACGGTAATAAGTAGAAACGATGACGTACGTTTGTTTCATTGACGCGTGTATTTTCTTATCTTAATATCCATTCATAAAAATAGTTTTCCAAAACAAACCTCGAGTGAAAAGTTTTGTATGTATGTATGTATTATTAAATTCAAAATTAGAATAGTTAAGCAATGTATAGCGTAACGAGAGATATTTAAATATTTAAATAAAAACAGTGCTACTACCTACAATACAAAGCCAACGCTGGCGACGCTGCGGCTCTGTATCGCGAATTGAAGTTGTTCGAAGTCAGCAAAGCATCGAAAAGCAACAATAGAATGAACAATCGTCGCGACGGTTTTTAAATCGGAATAATATAAGTAACTGTTTCACCTCGTCGACTTTGGTAATTGTTCAATTGCCACTTTCGTATTCGTTCGTATTTGAATAGAAACTGTTCTAAATAAATATGTATATCTTTAATGTTTTCAATTGAGAAGGCTGTGTTTATATAAGCAATTATGATTAGTTCTAATCAAATAATTAGTTTGCAAACTTGAATGCCGACCAATGAAAAAGAAAGTAAGATAACTGGGCTACTGTTAAGATAACACCATTGGATATGATTAATTATATACATATAAACAAATATCAAGTATAGATTCGATATTTCTAAAATCAGAAAAGAAACAATAAATCGCCTTGTGTGGCACACAATTCTCACATTCGTGCATACCTACATTACTTCAGACTGAATCAAATCGAAAAAGAAAAGAACAATGGATGATACATCTAATTAAAACGGATGCCGGAGTATTCATTCATTGAGCCATTGTATTCCATCAGAATGTCAGCTTCGACAAGAGTGTAGTTGAACGAGCACGCTAACGAAAAAGAAGATCCAAAGCACTCTCCTATCATCGGGGCATTGAATGGATGAATGTAATGTAATGAATGGCTGCACAAGAATTCAACAACAGCGAAATAATCATTGCAGATCAAACGCAACTGTTTCGTGCCAAAGGACTACAAAAATATTTACATTTACACACCCTCAAGTTTTTATCTTACGGAGCAAACGATAATGAAGCTTACCTAATGCTAGCGCAAATGCAAATTAACAACCAACACACATTATCATATTTAAATATATTACATAAGACTTTTTTCCTTATATCATTAAAGAGTTGTCTAACAGTGTATGTTTAATAATACTCCTTGCACATTCCCGCAAAGCAAACTATTTCTTCCAACGTGATGAGCTAACGTTTAACATTCACATAGGAAGTCTATGATTATTTGATATTCCACGCATCAAGCCGTCCATGTTGACGTCGAATGGAATGCACACCAAACATCAACAAGTGAACAAACATTTCTTTCATCGCTCCTTTATGGCGCACTCGAAATATGGCCGCGTATACAAAGTGAATCATAGTACGCGTTTGATTCGAATCAACAACCTTTTATTTTGCAATCAACTCACTAATCGCACGGTGTTTGAACAATTTGTCATGCAGCAGGCGGACACTGCTGTTATGATGATGCATTAATTCGCTGGATGTTAATGCCATCCCATCCATTTCGCTGATAACAGCGCATTCCAGCATGAAAGCCTACACTGTAGCGAAATGACTCAAAACTTCGAAGAAAGCATCATTCATGGTTTTTGTGCGAAAAAAATTCTCGGAAAGAAATGAACCGTGACATACAGCCGAAGAGATATTACAAATTCCATTAAATTAATAATTACGGTTCCATGTGCAGGCGCGTCGATGCGGCTGAGCATCCACACACTTTCAGCCGCCACCGCCGTCGTCGTCGTCACGCCCGTAATTCCGCAATTGTAAATATCCGCGAATGGAATTTCGCATCGCCCGAGACGCACGTATTATTATTATTATCCGCCGCGACAATAGCGCTATAATAATACCTTCTCTGCAGCGCTCGCATTAAGCCTAAACAAATAGGAGCCGCTGCTATACAACAGTGTACTCACTAGCGCGCGGATTGAATCGACGGCGACGGCGGCAGGCAAGCGCATAATTTACCAAAAGGATGAAGACGAACAATACGAGTGCGATGCGAAAGCATGAGAAGACAACGGCGTGAGCGCGAATGCTGGGTGTTTTATTTCTGCATCATAAACCCATTGTTTTCAGCCGCACTAGATACGCGAAATACAAAACTTCGTGCCGGTGGGATTGTATTAGCAAATTTACGCGATTGTCATCCATGCACATTCGATAAATATATGCCTCTATGGCAGGCAATATTTGCTTTGGCAATTTCGACGGTGGGCAGAAATTCCTTCTGCAGATTTATCAAATTCCAGCTTATTAATCTCAATCATAAATCACGCCTGGCACGAAATTGGCAAAGTTTTCGTGTCTTAAATCGGGCACAAAACTCATTTGTGCGTTTTGCGCGCGGCGAAATTAAATCTCTTCCAAAGCAAATGCATCTGGGTGCCGTTATATTCTATTTTCAACCATCTAATCACCGATTTTCTGCGGACGCCGCGCCGTTCCGTTAAGCACTTCACTGACTTAATTGTGGCGCATCACATACTTATGCTTAGCGAGTGAGTGAATGAGCGCGCGCGCGTAAAGAAATCAAGCTAATATTTAAAAGTCGATGCAGGAATTTCTCCATCGCATGCCGATCGCGAATTAACAATCCGCACGGCCGACTTAACTGTCAATGCCTAATAACGTTACGGCGCGTGTGTAGTGCGAGCGCGCGCATGAGTGGAACAAGAGTGCGCGTGGTGGGTTCTAACAGTACACCTCGATAATTACGCGTTTCTTCCACCGACGAGTGAACGAGCGAACCGAACGAATGTGTACGGCAATGGGCCAACACGATATTAATGAAGATCAGCTGCCGTGCCGAAGTCGAGTGAAACTAATTTCAATGAAGTAGATACTTTCTAGCCGTATCAAGGTTCGGCCACTTCCGTATAAATGATCAAGATAGGCATGCATTGATTTCAATTTTTGATAACGTTTGCAAGAAATGAAATCAAATGGGCGACGCGTAGATGCGATTTGTCTCTCGCTAAGTTAACTTTGATAACAACATGCAAAACTCATAACGTCGCTAACGCTCAACTCGTTCGTTGAATTCGCAAACTGTGCGCGTGAACTGAGAGTTTAAGTTTTTGGTCGGCGGCGCTTGCAGGCATTTAGCATACAAAACTTTTACGCCGCACGCGGTCGCGTCGTAAAGCTGGCGGGCGCGCTTAAACTAGGCGAATCCCAAAAAATAATCTCAAAAATCTCCTCGTCGTCGTGGCGCCCGGCGTTAATTAAGTTTCGTGTAAGTGGTAGGAAGTGGAAACTTCCGCATGCATTTCGTATTCATACGCAGCCGCCGCCGCCGTCCACCAACCCCAAATATAAGTCGGGAACGAGGACGACGGGCAAGTGACAGAAAATGCGCCGCACTTCGCGTTAACGACAGCGCAACGTCGACGACGGCTGGCCATTAATGCTAAATCGGTTATGGTTGAACGTTTAACAAGTTCCCTCCTCTCTTCCGCTTTGTGCGCGGGCACGTTCCCCACGATAATGAACAGACGCGACGCAACGCGCAGTAAGCATAAAGGTAAGCAAGAGTCGTAAAAGCAAACGTGCTGCAGGGGCGCAGGTATGCATATGTAAAACCTCCTCCGGTGCTCTCAAGTGTTTGGGGGATGGATGACAACGTTTGTGCGTTCGCCACCCCGCGGACATTTTTACGGCCATCGTGAATCACCAGTTTGAAGAGTGTCGCGTTTGTCAAGTCAACAATAGCGCTTCTGCACCGACTTCCTGATATTTGACGATATCGAAGATTGTTTCGAGCTGCCGTGTGCGCTACCTGTCGAGTGTTTCTCACCCGATTAAACACAGAACACGACGCTAATCAAACCGTTGCTTGAGATACAAGTTCCACCTATTCCATGTAGTCTCAGCCGCATTACTGTCGTAATTATTCTCGAAACCTTGAATGCTAGGATGAAACCTATTGTTATACTATTTTGTACTCGTGTGAGTGATGAAGATGTGATTTTGGAGACTTGGCACTCGTGCCATTTTATTTACATTCTGTTCTGATTTCTATGCTGGAAGCGAAACACAATCGAATTTGAATCGATATCCATCCGAATTAGTAACTAGACTAGAAGAACATTGGAAAACGAAACGACATCCTCCCCGGGTCATAAAAATATCCGTATTCTTCGGTCCCGCACAGGACAAATCGAATCAATGTAAGGAAACGTGCGCATCTCATTATTATTCAAGCGGGTGAACAGTGCTCAATGCCTAAATGAATTTGCGATTTTCCGATGGGATATACACGAGAAATACACGAAATATTGTCTCATCACGTTCGCTTTCCGGTGGTTCTCGTGCGAAACGTGAATTTTGTTGAAGAAAATCACGAAAATTTTACGATACCCACCAGACACGCCACCAACACGCGCAGCAGAGAGAAAACTCGGTGTGCGCGTCGACAGAATGGTAGCAAAAC
>JARJDR010013553.1:0-25146 GCA_030264135.1 Myllaena sp. GC000078 | reverse complement strand
TACCGCAAGGACAGCAATCTGGTACGCAACGACTTCCTGGACATGATCAGCCAGCTGAAGGAGAAGTCCGTCGACTATCCGTTCTCCGACGAGGATGTCGCCGCACAAGCAGCGAGTTTCTTCGGTGACGGCATCGAAACCAGCTCGGTGGTGATCACCTACTGCTTGTACGAATTAGCAGCCAACCCCGATACGCAAGAAGCACTACGTGATGAAATCAACGATGTGCTTAGTCGGTATGACAATAAGGTTACCTACGATGCTATCAATGAGATGACCTACCTGGAGTGCATCATCAACGGTAAGGCTCCATCGTATTCATGCACACAGATTGGAAGGTAATTGAATTGTTGTAGAAACTCTGCGTTTGGATGCGCCGCTGATGGCGCTGTTTAAAACGTGCACGAAGACGTACACCTTCCCGCCGCCGAAACCGGGAGTGCCCGGCCATACCGTGCACCCCGGCGACACGATTCTCATCCCCGTCGAGGGTCTGCACCGCGACGAAGAGTACTTCCCCAACGCTGAGGAGTTCGTGCCGGAGCGTTTCACTAAGGAAAACAAGGCGAACATCAAGAATTACTCGTACCTGCCGTTCGGCGAAGGTCCCCGTTTTTGCTTAGGTACAGTCCGCTGACAATACCACTCCGAAACCCGGGTAGATTCTAAATGTTTTTTGTCTAGGCATGCGTTTCGGGGTGCTGCAAGTAAAGGTAGCCCTCGCTCACATCATCCACAACTTTAAAGTCGGCGTCAATGGCAAGATGATTCGCCCGCTGCAGCTCGACCCGACGACGGTGCTCCGCATGCCCACCGGCGGCTTCTGGCTGGACTTTGATCAAATTCCAACAAAATAATCATACCTATAATAATATTAAATTTTAATGCAAGCAATAAAACCTGTAATTATTGGTTATTGAGTATTACCTTTAGAACTAGTTGCAATGATTGTGTTTCGGTTGCTAAACGTCTTGCTGTGCGTAATGATTTGTGTCATCGCCGAGGAACCACAGGAACCAGAGACGCAAGAGATGGTCCTCGTGCCGAACGGCTACGGGGAGTTTGTAACGCGTTACTTTGAAGAATTTGCACTAGGCGACGAAGACTATTTCAATCCGGAAACCAACATGATGTCGGAGGCGACCCACGACCGCGTGATGCTCTGGCTGCAGATGAAATACTTTCGCGGTTTTAAGCCGTCAAAGGCCGTGGTCGCCGCCACCCAACTGAATGTGTTTCGAGACACCCATCTGCAGGAGGTGTGGACGCGCTTCGTGCGCTCGCTGCGCTACAAAGCGCAAATTACCGCAATGACCAATTCGCAAAGTTATTTTTCCACCAATCCCCAATCTCTTCAACTTCAAACTTACCGCTGTGCTTGTTTTAGAAAACTTGGTGTTGACATCGACGTTTGTGAAGTTCCTCAAAGCGCTCAACTCGGACCTCTTCCAAAGCGACCACAGCTTCATGTGGGATCCAGCGGTGACCGCCGGGCTGAGCACCAAGCAGTTCAACAAAAAGATGATCAATCTGGTGCAGATCAGGGAGAAGTTCGATATCGTCGATCAAAACAAGAGCGAGGGGAAAGCCGAGCGTTTCTTGTTCTTTGTTGAAACGTACATGCGCAATGGGATTACCGTAATCTAATTGCATCGTCTTTTAATAAAACACCCTGATCTGCATCCGGATTGATTGTTTTATTTGAATTTAAGGACATTGCGAGATAGGAATACAGGGGCTATTATCAACGGTGGCACGTGCGTATCCCGGCTGGCAGTAACAAGCATCATTGCACCGGATGTTTACGATGGGGCATGGCTGACCACGGTTGCTGCAAGTGGTCTGGCATGCACTTCCGCAATCGTACACCTCATTCGGGCGAGGACAATCGATTGGACCAATTGCTACAAATGTTAAGAAAAGTAAAGAATGTAAAGAAACGATCGTTTAATTTCCGGTTAATTATCTACATACCGAAAACATCCATGATGGAGAATGCACTGATTAGAAGACAAGCAATGGTGAGTTTAATTTGAGCCATTTTGAGATTATTTTCAATTAAATAACAACGTTGGTTGTTGTTTGGATTGCTAGCGAACAACTGCGGATTTATTGCCACATGCTTGTTTATATAGGTAGTTAATTTGCAATTATTACACAGGCGGCTGGTGTTAATCAGTATGAGTATGAAGCATATCGAGTGAGTCAAAAATAATAAATTAAAAAACTATTTTAATCCGGTTGGAATAAACATAAACACGTGAGTAATACTTGATTTACATTTAACACCATGTATAGATATGGAAATAACGCGATATTATATATCTTCATTTATGTTGATACATACATTAACACATGTATTCAGCCATGCGGAACAACATATATTATCGCACAATATATTATCGTACAATTACAATTCAATTATCCAAGTTCATTGAATGTTAACAATCTTTTGAGTTTCAAAACCCCCGAAAATGTTCGTTATGAATAGGGCTGTCATCCGTCCGGGTTTCCCCGGATTTGTCCTAGTTTTCATGGCGTCTGGAGAACGTCCGGGGCTTTTTAAAAAAAATACGAATGCGCCCTTCAGTGTCCGGGGAAAAATTAAAATTTTGCCTATATGTCCGGGTTTTTTCAAGTTTTTGTCCGGGGTACGCAATAAGTCGCATGGCAACCCTAGTTATGAATCACAGAATCACAGAAATACGAAAACTATTGTATCTATGGCTCAGTTTCCAGTTTCGTCAAGTTACATAAGTACATCAAAAACAGATGAGTAGAGTTGAATCATTCACACATTAGTCGATTTGCTAATCTTTGCTTGTTGCTACCACTCACGCCCCCAATTTCAGCCACAACAATTAATTAGTTTGTGGAGTGAGTCATTGTTTTGTAAACTTGAATGCGTTTATAGTAACAGCCGCCAAATGTAATTAATAACGTAATAACATTAGTCAACTTTTGCACGCTGACAATGAGATGAATGATGCGGATGAAATTACGAAATGAAATGCGTTTTGTTATTGCTGTTAGCTGTTAGTTTCGCAAGTTTAGAGATGACCAATGCATATTATGTGGAACACATGCCTGGCGAGTGAACCGTTCGTTAGTTGAACAAAAACTGCACTCATTGTTAGAGCGCCGCAGAAAAACTAACGCAAGCTTCAAAGAAACCCGGCAATTTCCGTCCGTCAACAGACCTTCATAGAATTATCACAAACTTCTATTTAACTAGGTAGGTACTTTGCCGCATAGTTTTCGGATGTCTCAAGATATATCAAAATTATTTCCGGAAATGTATAAAGATTGCCATAAAAAAATATAAACTTACATTTATCTAAGTTTTCACTAAACGGTTTCACAAATAAAAACACAATCCATTCAAGGATTCAAGTTGGAGCAACGAAAACTGAACACAAATGCAAGCAAACGTAAACTTCCAACGAAAATCAACACAAGGCAAAAAAAAAAAAAATAACGACTTTCTTGGTAGCATACCGGCCCTACCGGCCAGCCACGCACACCGGCATCGATGCGCGTCGGTTCGTTCGGTTGGTGGTGCGCGCAGTGGTGCACAATCGATGTTGCCAGCGCACCCAGCCATCTTCCCAACGCGCGCCAATTCGCCGACGGGCGTTCACGTGACGCACGCGCGCCTCTTCGCATTGGTCGCGCGCGGCGGCGTCCCTCGCGCGAGCGCACCGCCAGCAACGCAGCACTGCACACAACACACAACGAACGCATAGCATCACCAGCGGCGGCACTGCGCACAGTCACAAACGATTTCGTTTTAGCAAATCGCTATCTCAGCAGCATCACCCGCGAAGAATTGTGTTCCCTACGTGTGCTTTCCCACCAAACCGTGTATTCCGATCGAAATGGTAAGTGCTCGCTTAATACAACACCGACGGTGGTAATTAACCGGGAAAAAAAACGGCGCGCGCGTTGTGCTTTTACAGGCTGGCGGCAAAGCGGGGAAGGATTCCGGCAAGGCGAAGGCGAAAGCAGTGTCACGTTCGGCGCGTGCTGGATTACAGGTATGCACAATCAACATATCAATTTCGCATCGCGCGATTATCGCTGGCGTGGTGTTGAGTGGACGCGTTGGCGAGACGGCGGCGGGGCCCACCCCAAGCCAAACGACGCGCTTTTCTTATAATGGCATTCGCTTTTGCAGTTCCCAGTTGGAAGGATCCACAGGCATCTCAAGAATCGAACGACGTCGCATGGACGCGTCGGCGCCACCGCCGCCGTGTACTCGGCCGCTATCTTGGAATACCTCACCGCCGAGGTAAGCCAGATTACCCGCCATTTATGCTCGCGCGCGCGCGCTCTTTTGCCGAATTTTCCTAGGTTATGTTTATCTTTTCCTCTTCCTCTGGCGTCCTTCTCCCGCACACCGCCACCAGCCAAATTCCATCATTCGCTTTGAATTTTGATGGCGATTCTAATCGTATTTTTTTCTTCTATTATTTAGGTGCTTGAGTTGGCAGGCAATGCGTCGAAGGATTTGAAAGTGAAGCGTATCACGCCTCGCCATCTGCAGCTCGCGATCCGCGGCGACGAGGAGCTGGACAGCCTAATCAAGGCGACAATCGCCGGCGGCGGTGTTATCCCGCACATTCACAAATCGCTCATCGGCAAGAAGGGCACTCCGCACTCGGCACCCGCCTAGAACCAGCCGTCAGACGCATTCAATCCTCGACCGAACACCTCCTAATTCCCATCCCATTCCTGTGTCCCCCCTCCTAGAGTTCCTCCCCCATCATAACATTAATGAAATTAGTTAATAAGCAATGTACAAAAACTACGTTTTAAGGTGCGAGATGCATGTGTTCGTAAATGTGTGTTTTCTTGAGTTTTGCGGCGCAAAGTCGCTTGTCGTCTGCCGATTGGGATCGTCCGAGATTTGCGCACTATGATCACTCGTAAGACTACTTAGGACTTAGGCTTAACTTAACGAAAGAGTTGATCGAGAGAGGAAAATGTTGAACACGAAGAGAGCAAGAAATTTTGATTAACGTAGACGTAAAGATGTACCAATTTATCGATAACGGCGAAACGGAAGAAGGGAGAAGCTAAGCGATCGTAAATTAAAATCACTTCATTTTTATTCATGTGCCTTCAAAGTGAAAGAGAGCTGGAATTTGTTGTAAACGAATATGTAAAATTTCTACACTGTTTCTTTCACCTCGCGCGGAAAGTGTGCGTTTTCCGGAAAGGCGTTATCGTTTTTGCTGTACTTTCAAAAACCCACTGATTCTGTATTTTGTCAGTTATTTTTCATTTCTGTGGGTTATCAGCGATAATATTTCATGAAAGTAATTTTATATATTTTACATGTTCGGAGTTTCATATAATTCGTATATTTAATTAATAAAGAAGTTTTCTTAATAAATTTTTGGCAAGGTTTTTACGGTGACGCCCGGTATAAAACGAGAGTGAAGTTGTGTTTGGTGGTGTAGTTTGTGAGCATTTGTGAGCGCAACGGGCGTTAGAAAATGGCGTCAATCTGGCTCGTGTTCACCTCGTAATAAAACACAAGAAGAATTGTTCCGTCCGTAACGCGAAGTTTGCGGACGTACCTGTGATACGAATCGATGATAATAGCGCACAGCCGCGCTGCTTCCAGCCACCTTTCTGCAATGCTCTTCTCCTGAGACTCACTCCACTGCGCTCGACTCTTCACCTTATCTGCCAAGCACCCCCGCAGGTAAATACCACACGGTTGATAACATTTGCGATTGTCATTCGCTTGCTTACCAAACATAATCAATGCATGACAACAATTCCACTAGCAACGCATGCAATTGAGACAATTGTTCCACGGTTAGCTGGCCGGAATGCAGCAGGCCGAAGACATGGACGACGACGGGCCCCGTCAACCCGGCGGCCGCAAGCGTCTTCGCCTCCTCAGCAGCAGCAGCAGCAGCAGCAGCAGCAGCAGTGGATCGGACAGCCATCCACCACCCCGTGAGGATTGCTCCAGTCAGGACTCTTCCTCTTCCTCCAGTTTGATTGAAATCAGACATCACAATCATGTAAGTGTCTTCTTGTCCCTGTGTTATGGTAGGGCTTAACACGGTTTCGTTTAGCATGCGGCACTCATCACGGACTCCAGCAGCGACGCCTCCGAATCCGACTGGGACATGCCACCGGCGAAACGCACCGGCCGCCTCCCAAACGATCTGCTCACGGACACCTCATCCGACTCCGACGGCCAGTCGGACAAGTGCCCCATTTGCTTGGCACGCTTCCGCGGACAGGAGGTCGGCTCGCCTGACTCCTGCGACCACAGCTTCTGCTACGAATGCATTCTGGAGTGGTCGAAGAACGTGACAACATGCCCGATCGACCGCAAGCAGTTCCAGGAGATTCTCGTCAAGCGGCATCTGGACGGCGCGGTGGTGCGGAACGTGCCTGTTCAACAGCACACCGACCTGCAGCTGTCTACAAACGACGGCCCTGCCGATGCGACCTTCTGCGAGGTTTGCCACTCGAGCGCTGGGGAGGACCGCATGCTGCTGTGCGATGGCTGCGACCTCGGCTACCACCTCGAGTGCCTCACACCGCCGCTTACCGAGGTGCCACTCGACAGCTGGCTGTGCCCCGAGTGCGGGCCGGAGGATGTGCAGAACACCACCATCTACGTGGACGAGCTGGAGGTGCTGTACTACGGCAATGATGAAGTAGGCGCGCCGACACACACACGCCGCGCTGTACCTCTGCGCACCAACAACGTGGTGGCACGCACACGCCAAAGTGAGCGTGTGCGCGCGCGTATCATCTCCAACCGGCGTCACATCCAGGTGACGGTCGACCAGCCGTCCACGTCGAGTGCGTCGACGACCACGCGAGCTGCACCCAAGCGAAAGACGACGGCGACCAAAAAGAAGAAGAGTATTAAGATCACCTACGAGCGCACCGGTCGGGAGATTGTCATCAAGACAACCAGCTCAGTGCACAAGAAGAGTAAGTCAAAGCGGAAGAGCACCAAACGCGGACGGCTTCGAGTGCGAGCGGCGGCGACGCGGGCGTCGAAGACGAAGACTACCAAGCGGCGACTCGCGGCGCACTTCGGGATATGTGCACCGAAGCTGCCGGGCCAGACACTGCCCGATGTGCGGGCGGCAACGAGCGCACCGAGCATCGCCCAAGTGCGCGGTCAGGCGGGTATTCCAACGCTGAGCTTGTTCGGTGATCGCAATGCAATCGACTACTTCTCCGAGTCGGATGCGAACGATGAGGGTGACGGCGGTGGTGGTGCCGCGATGCTCATGCGACGCCGCTCGCATTTGGCGTCTTCGTCCAGGCGGCAGGCGGCACGCAAGTCGGCGTTGCTGCCCACGGCGACGACAACTGCACCCAGCCTGGACGTGTTGGGCAGCATCATGGACTCGCAGGAGCGGATGTGCGCGAAGAACGCGAAGATGAGCGTGAGTCGCGACGGCACGCTCGTGATCGATACGGGGCGGCAGCGGCGGCGGAACGTGGTGGACGTGAACGATCACCGGCACGCGACACGCACGCGGACGGCGCCGGCGTACTCTCCGACGGACGCGCCGGGGAACGTCGCCAACGTGAACTCATCGGAGGACTGCCGTAATCAGGCGGCGAGCAGCTCCGTGGACTCGGTGTCGACGTCGACGACGATGTGCGGCGAGGTGGTTGCGAGCGGCAGTAATATTGCCGGCGGTAGTGGTGGTGGTGGTGAAGCGAACGGTGGGGCGCCGCCGTCGTTGTATAGTGATATGGAGACTGTGAGCACGAGCAAAGCGGAAGAGGAACAATCGTCAGAAGAAGAAGATGAGGAAGAGGAAGAAGAGGCGGTCAATTTGATGAAGAAGGGCGCACAAGTTGAGGCTGTATCTAGCACCACGAACCTGCTACTGAATCCGGACGACCTACCGGACGACATCCGTGGGTCGAACAACACCACCGATGACGAAGAATGCCCCAACTTCAGCATCTACTCGCAGGACACGATTAACCTGGTGGCGAACCGCCGCATGGATCAGGACGAAGTCGGTTCCACCCTCGACGTGGAACGCGAAGTGCATCCCGACCATCCGCCCGAGCTAGAAATCGACGGCGATGACCTGGACGAGAACGAAGACGATCTCGGGGATGTGAGTAGCGAGGCGCCGAAAACGGATCCGGATCCAGACGCATCCGTGTCGTTCTCCGAGGAGGGTTCGCATGTGGAGGAGCCAAGAAAGGAATCGAAAAACGATCTGTACAGCGATTCGGATGAAGAGGTGACCAAAGCCGATGCTAGCAAACCGTTTGGTATCGGCGATATTCGCAGCCTCACGGAGGATATCAGCGAGGAGGAGCGCAGCTACACGCCGTGCCTGGACGAGCGCGGACCGGTGCGGGAGGGCACTATCGCCGGTTTGGACACGGAAGCGATCTCGGACGACGACGAGAAGGACTTCGATGTGAAGAACACATCCGACACCAGCGGCAGCGGCAGCGGCGTCGGCGGCGGTGGTAGCGCACTCGATGCACTCGAACTCAACACCAAAGAATCCGAAATGGGCTTCAGCAATAATAGCAAGCGGGAGGATTACGAGGAGGGCGAGATCGTCGTCGAGGAGGCGAAACTCACGGAGATCGTGGCCCAGCCGGCGCCAAAAGACACCACCAAGACGGTAACCGCAGCGAAAGCCGATCCACCTTCAAGCGCCACGTTCAAACGCATCAGCAAGAACACAAAAGAGCGAAACTATCGGGATCGTGACCGCTCGCGCAGCCACTCGAAGGAGCGCAATAAGGAGAACGAGCGTGAGAAGCGGCGCGACCGTAAACGCGACAAGCGGAAAGAGGTAATACGCTACAACGTGCGCAACTTGGTGGCCGAGCCACATAAACCAACAAAAGACAAATTTGGGCGTGATGTGCGCCGCATGTCAAGTTCGTCGCGCAGCCCCAGCTTCGATTCGTACTCGCCGCCGCCGGCGCGCGAACGCAAAAAGCCCAGACGGCCACGATCACGCGGGCGCTCTGCGTCGCGTTCACGTTCCCGCTCGCGTCGGCGGTCCACGTCACGCAAGCGGCGTTCCTTCAGTCGCGGGAAGCGACGGCGTTCGGTGGAGAAGAAGAAGAGGAAGAGTCGGACGCGTTCACCAACCCCACGGCGGCATCGCGAATGGCGGGATGAAGCGCAGCGGATAGCAGCAGCAGCAGCAGCGGCTGCAGCATGGTCGCCTTCCATATCGCGTTCGCGCTCACCTGAAGCTCACCAACGGCACGCCGCCTCACCATCATGGACGCCACCACGCTCGCATGAAGCCACAAGCAATCAGGTAGCGAAACCGCATAATCTAACCGTCATCCTCACCAACGACTCCAAGAAGAAGAAGGAGAAGAAGAAAACGGAGCGGAAAAAGAAGGAGGCCGCCGTGGAGAAGAGTAAGAAGCGGAAGCGTGATCGCACGCCGCCGCCCTCCAAGGAGGTGTTTGCATCGGGGGACAATATCCTCGTGAGCGTGAGTTTCAACAAAGACGACGCAGAGGTGGTGGGCAAGCGACCCAAACCACGCGACGTTGAGATCCACACGAAGCGAACGCGCAAGGAGCGTGAGAAACGCGTGCGTGAACGCACCATCACACCGCCGCCGGCGCCGACTTTATCCTCGTCGTCCAACAAGGAGCGCAAGAAGAAGCCACATCACGATCTCAGCGGCGTGAAACCGGTGGCGATTATCGATTTGGATCGGTCGCCCTTCAAAGAGTTAACGCCGTCCCCGAAGGACATCATCGAGCTGAGCGATAGCGATCAAAGTCCCGAGAAGACGGTCGCTTGCGACTCCAGTCAACAAGCGGACTACGCGCAAGGTCCCAAAACGCCACCGGAACCGCAAATCAAGTTCTCGCTTGCTGCCAAAACACCACAATTGCGGCAGATTTCCAATCCGCTGCACGAACCGGACGAGGAGAACGATGGGGAGAACGAGGAGATCGATCCGCAGGATGAGTTGGAAGCGCGTTTGAATGAAGCGCTGCATAAAGGCCCAAACACCCCATCGGAGCCACCGGATTCCCCGCCGAGTAGTCCAGACGCTTATGATCCCTTCGATCCCACCAAATCCCGATCGCCCACACCGGTATTATCGCAGGCGACCACCACCGCCGCGCAGAAGACTTCCGTTGATGAGGAGGTATCGTCGGACGCCGTCGACAATATACCGCTGAGCGAAACACCGGAATGCGTGCCCAAATCGCACACGCCACCGCTGAACCCGGAGATTCAACCGGCCGACTCGCAGAGCAACGCGACGGCTGCCAGCACACCGGAGGCGGTGATACCCGAGAAGACTGCAGCATCAGCAGCAAACTCCGGTAACTCACCCATCTTTCCAACACCAAAAAAGCTAGCACCCGTCACGACAGCATCAACGCCCACATCCTCGGCGGTGGCGTCCACAGTCCACGTCCGCAGCGGAAGCAGCGTGAACATCCTCAACTCGACAATCATCACACCGGTTTCGGTGACTGCGGCGAGCACCGCGTCTACTTCCACGCAGCAGCGTACGACGTCACTGAGCCCGATGAAGGCTTCACCGACGAAAGCCTCCGTGAAGATGATGCCCAAGCGTCCGCCGAGTAACAGCGCCGCGGTGGCAAAAAACAAGAGCAGTGATTCGATCGAATCCAACGCTATCAACAACCAGGAGGCAGAGTCACCGTATTCACCGGGGCCAAGCGACTATGAGGATCTCTTCGAGCCACCCATCGAGCAGCAACCCACGCGGAATGCCAGCGGCGGGGGTGGTGGTGGTGGTGGTTCCAAGCCATCCAAAGCGATGTCTTTGCCCATGCCGCCAGTATCCAAATCAACGCCCTCCAAGATACAGAACACGTTTGATAATCTGTTCGGCTCGCCCCCAACCAACAAGTCGTCGAAGAGCAACAAAGCCAAGGTGGATGCCAAATCCCTCAGCGCCAAGCATGCAGCGGCGAAGATCAAGCAGGTGGGCGTGAAATTCGACGAGGACAGTCTGAAGATCCTCGATGATCTGCCCAATTCCGCGGTGGAGATGCAGGTCAAGGACAAGGTAACTTCTACAATCAGTACGTCGAGTAAGTGGGGTTTTAACCGTTTCTTTGGCAGTTTTTGAAGAAATTGAATCGACAAGAACGCGTTGTCGAAGAGGTGAAACTGGTGCTCAAGCCGTACTATAACAAGAAGCACGTCAACAAGGATGAGTACAAAGATATTCTTCGTCGGGCCGTGCCCAAGGTATGCTTTCAAATCCAAGTCGCATACTAATTACTAATATCAATTTGCGTTTAGATTTGTCATAATAAGGCGGGTGAGATCAACCCGAAGAAGATCCAGAACCTGGTCGAGGCGTACGTGAAGAAGGTGCGCCACAGCAAGAAGGTGTCGAGCAGCAGTTCGGTCAGCGTGCAGAAATGAGGCAGGCGGCGCCTTTGCTCATATCCGACGATTTTCTCATCCTCCTCCTCCTCCGCACCACGTTCATTGTCATACGGTTAGGTATCTATTTCTTTTTCTTTCGTATCCACCGCTCTCCCCCAAAGCGATGATGATCCTTCGGTGCGCTCCCGCCGGTTTCGAAATTGCGTTTACTTCCTTCCTGAATGGTAGAGATATGTATTTATTTTAACTACGATGATAAGTATGGAAGAGTACTACTTACTGATTTGCTGAATTCGCAATTGGTAGTACATAATACTTTTATTGCGATTTGTTTTAATGCGCTGTAAGTTTCTAGAGCAAACGTTTTAAGTTTTTAAGGCGAACATATATAAAAGTGCATATTTCTAACGAAAGTTTTTTGTAACGCCCAGTGCGCCACCTGTCACCATCAACGGGGTGAGCGCGCGCGTGCGAGTGCGTGCGAGTGAGCGACGTGTATGCGTGTTTGCGTGGGTGCGAGCCGAGCACTGCGTGGTGATTGGCCGCGATCAGCCGCGATCGCTTTCATTCGGTGCGCGGCCCCGGGGCTTACGTGTCGCTCGCGCAACAAACCCAGGCATAGCGGGCATAGCATGTTGATGCCGATGCGATGCAATCGGTAGTTGAATGTCAGGCGCAAAATGAAAGTTTCCTCATCAGCTTCGTTGCCACCGCCGCCGTAAACAGTTGTGAATGATTGCGCTAGTGTTTCGTTCCCATTGTGCGCGTTCTTTCGGAAGGGTGTCTCGGGGGGCCCAATGTGCATCGGTTGCAAAACAGGCGAATCATGCTCCTCGCTCGCCGCACTCGTCTAATCTTGTAAGTCAGCCCATATTGCTCGATTCATTATGTATGCAGAAAAGTAGATTTCGACGCGAACATATGCTCGGCGCCGGGTGCTTGTAATTAGATAATGGGACGCGTGTAGTAAATCACGGGGCTCAGGCGGTGGGGAAATCATCTACGTGTCCCACCGTGCATGTCATTGGATCGCAATTACGCACATTCCTTATCGATAAGGGTTGTTTCGTATGCGATGCCCAATCGATATTGACGCGTCTTCTCTTTGCAGAGTCAACTAAAACGCGTAGCCTAAGTGGTAAGCGAAGATGTCGTGGATGAAGCGTCGCACACCGACGGCGACCCCCAGCCCCGGCCCGCTGCAATCGCCACCGCCAATGGTGCAGATGTATAATCCCAATCAGCATTCGCAGCATTCCACTGCTCAAGATGTAAGCATCCTTTTCCATCACGAGTTCCATCAGTTACTTATGTTTTTAATCTAGACTCAGTGGCAACAGCCTAATTGGTACAATCAGGCTGCAGCCGGGGGCATGCCGACGTTGAACGAGCAGAATGTCCACCAAAACCATCACCAGCAGCAGCAGCAGCAGCAACAGCAGCAAACGTACTGGCAACAGCCCCAACAGTCCTATGCAGCGCCTCCAACGCAGCCGCCCATGCAAACCAATCAGCAGATGCAAGCAACACCAAATCAACAACAACCACTTGCACCTCAGTATAACCCTTATACTAACCATCAGAATAACTATTACCAGCAACAGCAACAGCAGCCGGTTGCACCGGCCCCGACGCAATACAATCAGGTGAATCAGGTTCATCAGTACGGTGGCGGTGGTTATCAAACCTACGGTCAGCAACCGACACCTGTACAAGCTCCCCCTCAGCAGCAGCAACAGCAACAGCAGAACACTGACGGTTGGAATAACGCCTGGGGCTGGGGTGATGAAGACTCCAATTCGAACGTGCAGCAGAACTCTGCAGCCGCTGTCGCTGACGCATTCAACGACGAATCCACATGGAACTGGAACGTCGACGCGTCGATCAAATCCGAGCCGCCGGTGGCTGCTGCTACCGGCAATGCGGAGGTCAGCGCTGAAGAACTATTCCCCAAAATGGGCGATAAGAGCATGCGTGTGAAGCAAGAGAATTCCGAGACCGTCCCCTTGCTGCCGCCCGTGAATCGCCGGCTGAAAAACGAGCAGTTGACGCCGCAGTGGTCGATCGAGTCGCAGGTCTCTCAGGAGTCGTCCGACGATATCCTCCCGACCTCCGAATCGGATAAACTCTTCTCGCGCAGCTCCACGATCAGTCACTCGCCGGTGTCTGGCCATCAAACGCCGCAAGACTCCGCCGTGGCGTTGCCACCGGTGGAGGTCAAGCGTCCGGACGTTGAAGTGGAGCAGGATTGCGAAAACAAGGAGATTGCGCCACCGCTGCAACTGCCATTGGCGCCTCAGCCGTCGCTCAACCATGAGAACCCCTACAAAAAATCGCCGGGTAGCAATCGCAGCACACCGCCGGAGACGGCGCGCAATATGTACATGTACATGAATCAATCGGTGAACCTGGAGACAGTCCCAGACAACTCGGAAGCGCCTGATGAGAACCAGGAAGTGGCGCCGCTCAACGAACGCGCGCAGTATTTGGAAACGGGGCAACTCTCCGACGAGAATAACGACGCGCTGCCGCCGCCCGGGTTAAGTCGGATGGTGCTCGGTCAGCAGATGGTGGAACCACCGCCACCAGGCCTTAGTCGTATGGTGGTCGGACAGACGGAGAGCAGTGGAGTGGGCGGGGGTGGTGCTGTGCAAACAGCCAGTCCACCAGCGGGTCTGCATCGAATGGTGCCCGGGGAGTCCAGCTCCCCCGAAGCAGTGCGTTACAACGACGAGGAGGAAGCGTCCGATCCGGAGCTGCGGCAAATCAATCGCAACCCGCTGCAGTCTCGCTCGGCAACGATCGGCGCCGATACCCCACCGGCACCGCCCTCCATCCCACCCGAGCAGGTCGAGCGTGAAACGCATCTGGACGGTGCGAATCTGCTGGATAGCTCCACAGCACTGACGGACGTGGATAGTCTCGCCGCTGGCGTGCGGGATTTGGCTGTGGGCGGAGGTGGTAGCAATGATGCGGTGAACGATAACGAAGTGGATCCACGGCCGGCGTCGCGAGGTCGCCACAAAGACGACCAGCAGCAGTCGTCAACGCGGCGAGACAAGCGCTACGGTACATCACCAGGCAGGGAGGCACGCGATCGACATCGGGATCGTCGTGATAGGAATCACGACGAAGACACCGATTACTATAGTGATAAGGAACGGGATCGGCGGCGTAATGAAAGGGAGCGCGATCGCAACCGGGATGAGTATGATAAGAAGTACAGCAGCTTACGCAGAGGTGATAGAGGCAGCGAGCGCGGTGACCGCGGCGAGCGTGATAAGGACCGACGACGGGATCGGGACCGCGACAGGGATCGTGATCGTGATCGCCGTGCGCCACCCCGAGACTACCCGCGGGATTACTATTACAATCGACACGAGGACTACAATGATGATAGGGCATCGCGTCCATCAAGCCGCACGGACTCCATGCACGACTCTAGCTATCGTGGTGGCAGCAGCGGCAATGATCGTCATCGGCGGCGGGAGCGGGAGCGCGAGCATCGTCGCCATCCAGACGCTTACGCCGCTTACAAGATGCAGGGATACCCCTATGATCCGTACAGTCCTTATTATCAACAATATCAATACTACTTGGAGAATCTGCGACGCACCGATCCGGCGGCATACGCTGATTGGTATCGTCGGTACTACCAGCAGCAAGCGGCTGAAAGAGGCGGCGAGCGTGGTGCCGGTTCCGCGTACACCGCCGAAGATAAGACGTCGGTGCATTCGGGGAGGAGCAGCACGAATGACGATCTCGCCAAAGAGCGGTAAGAACGAACGTGTACATTGCTTTCTTTCGTGTGTGGACTTTCTTATTCTTTTGCACATCACGCACTTCATACGCCTCCCACTCCATTTCGCTCACATTTTTATCAATTATTGATGGGATACAAATACAAATTGTTGAAATCTACAACTCAACACACTGGGGGGCGACTTGGGGGGGACGAAACGGTGTTCTCATGCATCGCGCAATTGCCGTTGTTCTTCCATCCAGGTATTTGAGACAGAACTATTACGGCCACGTGAGCTATGCGCAATTGAGCGGCAGTTTTTATCGGGAGCCGCATAGTGTCTCGTCGGGACATTATGGACTGGACGATTCCAGGTGAGATTCAATGTTATTCTCTACAACTCTACCCAACGATACCAACTATGTCTTCAAATAATTTCCCTAACGACGTAGTTAATGTAAATGACTAGCAAGAACAAAGTAATGGGTCTGAAGGTGAAAAACATAATGATAGTAAGATAGTACTTACAATTAGTACGAAGGACTATTTCATAATCGATGTCTTTCATAATTAATCTTCAAACAACGCATGCTTAAATCACTACTAACGCTGAAGTACTTTAGCAAATGTAACTTGCATGCGATTGTTGTTCACGTGCCAAACATGCTTAATTTTTGCACCTCCTAATAAACAGACCGTATGATTATACGGATAGCTCGCTGATGCTGGAGGACACAACAGCGTCCGCATCGCAGCGTCTCACGCCGGCGAAGTTCTCCATGGCGCACGTGAAGGCGTCCATTACATCCGGCCGACTCGTTAAAGTCTTGCCGCATTATCCGATCGACGGCCAGCCGGCCGCCGTGGAGTTGGAGCGTTTGCAGCGCTACCTCGTCGATGATGACGAGCTTGCCGAGCTGGAGGATTTCCCCGGGCCGCTTGTACGTGGCGTTACGCATAAGAAGACGATCATCGAGTACTGCAACGCGAAGATACGCGATCACTCCGCGCGTAAAGACATCGAAGATCCAACTTCCTACGTCCTGATGTGGGAGTTGTTGATTTTATTGATTCGTCAGAATGGGGTACGTGAACGAAAATACTACTTAAGGGCTTGATTACCGTAAGTTAATGTTTGGCCTAATTTTGCGTCAAATATTAACGAGGTAAACTGTTTGAATAATTGCGGGCGCGGACAATAATCGTAATGATATTTATCGAATGCGCTCCGATTCGTTCCGGTACTATGAATTATTTGTGTGGCGTGTCGATGGCACCGAAAAATAAGGATGTTAACCCCGTTATTGGAAGTCGTCGAAACACTTGCCTCGATTCGGTTATTATATCAGTCGGTGGCGGTCGGGAATCCCTTTCAGTCGGGCCCCAAGCCTTCTAGCACCATGTTCGGGTTTATATTAACATTGATTCTAATCTTAATCAAAAAGTTTGACTTGTTCCTTAAAGTATTTCACTATAATCTTTAGTTAGTTTTGTTTAATAATATATAACCACTTTCCAGATGGTTGTCGGCGCGGATATTGCAGAGCTGCTGATGAAGGACCGCAGCACCGAGTCGATGATTCCGCGACCCCCATCGGTAGCATCCAACAGCAGCGGTCTAGCGGAGGCGTCGGAGGGCAACAGTGCGTCGGCGACAGACACCCCATCGACGGCCGTGCTGAAGGAGGAGTACGTGACGAGCAAGTTCCGCGAGTATCTCATCTACGGCTCCGGCCAGCAGGCGCTCGAGTGGGCGATGAAGCACAGCCTCTGGGGCCATGCGCTCTTCCTCGCCAGCAAGCTCGACAAGCGCACTTACGCGAAGGTGATGACGCGTTTCGCCAATGGCTTGCCCATAAACGACCCTCTGCAAACCCTCTATCAGTTACTGAGCGGTCATCTACCGGCGGCTGTTACTGTAAGTTTAAAACAAAGCAAATTCCGAGAGTTATTCACCTATTACAATCATTACAGTCTGTATGCGATGAGAAATGGGGCGATTGGCGTCCGCATCTAGCAATGATCCTATCCAACACCACACAACGCCCGGAATTGGATCGCAAAGCAATCACCACACTGGCGGACACGCTCATGGGCCGTGGAAGTTTATACGCGGCGCAGTTCTGTTATTTGATGGCCGAGGTGGGTTTCTCGCGGTACGGCGAAGAGGACGGCAAGCTAGTGCTGCTCGGCGGCAACTCTTCGAAACCGTTTTTGCAATTCGCCCACAACGAGGCTATTCACATGACGGAGATTTACGAGTACGCCTGCAGTCTTAACGACCCTACGTTCAAAATACCCGAATTTCAAGTACGTAATGGTTTATTAGACACGCAGGGCAGGGGAATTGATTATTTATGGCGTAGGCATATAAATATCTCATCGCGACACGTCTGGCGGACCGCGGCTTTCTGGAGAGTGCGCTGGCGTACGTGGAGCAGGTGGCTGTCGCACTCACCGCTAACCCAACAGTGGCACGTCCATCGCTCATCAACAAGGTGTGCACGCTGGCCGAGCAGTTGAAGTACTACGATCCGGCTGATTACACCGCCGACAACGACGAGAATATCGCGTATGCTGGCACAGAGGATCGACCCGACCAGCCGTGGCTGCATGATCTGAAGACTGTTCAGCAACAATACAATGTAGGCTAAACGAAAATAGGTTGATGGTAGTTTCATGATGTTTTTCTTGATTAGATGGGTTTAATTTCACATGAGAGTGTGAACAATTTGTGTGCAATGACCCCCGACACAAGCGGGGGCGGCGGTGGAGGCGGTGCTACTAGCGGACAGCAACCAGTGCAGAGTTATGAGCATTCGCCGCAGGATCCATGGTCATCATCGACATCGTTCGCCCCAGACAATCAACAGCATTTCAACCAGCAGCAACCCCAGCAAGCGACATGGCAACAGCAGCCAGAAACAAACGATTATCAATCACAACCAGACATGTCCAATATAGGTAAGTTTCTTATTGTTCTTATTGTTCATCAGGTTCTTAACTTGTTGCAAATTACAGATTACAATTCGCAATATCAGAATCAGATTTGGAATCAATCGCAACAGCCATTAGTACAACAACAGTGGCCTGGACAAGATGCTGGGGAGCAACATGCCCAACAGCAGCATGATTCACAAAGTGTGCAACAACAAGCTGCCAACGATTACTGGAATAACGCTCAAATCGAGGTATGTCCACCCTAATCAATCATCCATTCTCTCGCACATTCGTTTTTGTTCAAACTACTAATCGATTAATGTCCTTATTCGAGTGACCGTTATATTAAACTTTTGTATGCAAAGTGCGCACATTTATTCACGGTACACGCTGCGGTTGCGATCCTGTCTGTTGTTGATCATGTTTGTGTGCATTCATTCGCATCCCCGCTGCCGCGGACGCAGCACCCGCCGACGGCTAGCGTGGAGCAGCCGGAGGAGAAGGCGTCCGCTGCCGCCGCCGTACCATTGGCGGTGGCGGCGACGCCAACTGAACCAGTAAGTAGCGTCGCTCCCCCATCTCGCTCGGTACTGCGCAAACGGCTCAACCTGCGCACGACGTGCACGTCGCACGCGTCGCTGTCGCGCCAGCAGAGCTCCAGCTCGGAGTGCGACTCGCCGGGGGCGGCGGCCGCGGCGGCGAGCACGCCGCGTCGCAGCAACTTCTTCACGAAGCACGAAGAGAAGTCGCAGCTGATTTGCTATAAGGACGACAATCGCATCGTCACGAAACTGACGAAATACAATACGTTTGATATGATGAAGGCGGCGGGCAAAGAAGGCAAGGGTAAGCTTGCCGCCCAGCAGCAACCGGCTGGCGGTGGCGGAGGGCGGGGTGGCGGTGGTAAAGGGCGACTCGCGCGATTCAAATCATTGGATGAGCCCACCTCGTCGCAATCGTCTTTCGGTGGGACCTCGCCAAAAGTAATGTATTATGATACGAAGAGTAATGTGAGCATATCGGCGCAGGACTTCAATTCGGACTTCAAACTGTTGAAGTACGAGCGCCGCAAACCGGCGGGGTCGCGCCATCATGATGTGATCGCCGACACGGTAGACGCGTGGGCACGCAAGAAGCACATGCTCTCGAATTGGAAGAGTGCCATATTCAAGCAGAGCGATAAGGATGTGGTGTACAAGCCGCTGGTGTTTGGTGGCACGTTTCCCATTGATGCGCCCACGGCGCAACCGCCGCCCAAAATTAATCTGCCCACGGATGATCGGCGATCGCCACCACCGTCGCCGCCGCCGCCGTTACGCTCGAGCGCATGCTCTTACACTGCCGCCAGCAAGTTTCGGAAGTACGGGCCCGCGAAGAGTTTCGATATTGATTTACCCATATAAAGAAATCGCATTCAGAACTCAGATACTCGTAGTTATGCCATGCGATTTCCATCTCAGTTGCGAGACGAATGCTTTCTTTACACTCGACACGCATGATAAATCATTACGCTAGGAAAAAGTTTTGATAAGCAACCTCACGTTGAGACAATGTTATAAATGTTACATGCAATCAGTGCAAAATGAAATCATACCGTAATCGTTCGTTGTGTCGTTGTACTACTTGTTAACCATAGGCCTTAGATGAAACAATCATCGTGTTATAGCTGAGCAAAAAAAAGAAAACATCGGTGTCTGAAGAAATACAAGGGTAATAATACAAATATTCCCCCCAAATCACCCCATGCGTTTTGATGGAATTCGCTATTTTTTGCAAATTGTTGTTGTTTATATACATTTTGAATATGCAATCAGGCAACATCAATACTGATGCATATGTTTATTATAAAGGGATTGTACAAAGAGGCGCTTTTTATAAGTTTACAAACAGTGATATAAAAATATATGACGACTAACCAAAACTAAACGACTGTTGTGTTGTATATCTCTAAATTTGTAACATTATTTGTATTTGCGTACACTTTTCATTTTGCTTTGCATTCATTGACACGACGCGTTGTTTCGCTGTGTTTCTTGTTGTTCAGGAGCAGCAGCAGCCACCACGTGCACCGCAGATCTCCATGCCGAACCAAGTGCGTCAGCCGCGCACGACCTCCTTCAGCAGCGACGGCGAGCCACCGGCGTCCGCGCAGAAGAAGGATGCGGACGCTAAGAAAGCGGCGGCTGCGGCGAATAGTGCTTCCGGCGCCGGCTGGTTTGGCGGCATCTGGAGCAAGCTAGCGCTCCGACCGAAGAATCAAATGAAATTACCCGACGATAAAAACCCAACAGTAACTTTTATTATACCATTCAATGAAAACCTTGCATAACGATTAACGTTGGAATTGTAGATTGTATGGGACCAAGATAAGAAACGATGGGTGAATACAGAAGATGATACTGATGGTGGAGCAGCCGAAATGCGCCCGCCGCCCAAAATGACCGAAATGATGCGGAAGCCAAGCGGCGATATGTTCCAACAACCGCCGCCGCACATGCAACAGCCACTGCAATCAAATGTGCAATCAGTAATGCCACAGCAACATCAGGTGAACAATTTCGTAGCGCCTAGTCAAAGTCAAGGAGGTGGTATGGATGCGCAACCGCAAGGCAAACCACCGCTGCCGACACAGAATATGTTCAAAATGCAGCGAGGACGAAGTAATACGCACACCTCTAGCAACCTCATTCTAAGCCCTTACCAATATCTGCTTCTCGGCTTATTGTTAGATTTGAAGAAATCCTACGTCGACGTGTTCAATCCCAACGGCGGGGGCAACACGGCGCCATCGCCACCACTCCCCACGGACTTCACGGCACCAGCACCGATGGCCGGTGGTGCGCCCATGAATTTCTTTGTGCCGGCGCCGATGGACCCCAACGCGCCCATGGACTTTCTCACGCCCGGTGCGATGATAATGGCGCCCACGGACGCACAGGTTGGCAACTATGCTCTTGCACATTGAACATTGCTCATTTCGCCTAGTTGTTGGCAGGCAGGAAGATGTGGAAGACGGAAGAGTAGGCATGGTGCAAACGTTTGATTCTCGGTTCTTTTCTTTTTCGGTGTGGCTATTGTTGGGTGTTCGTTCTTGTTGTGGTGGGCTGTCTGTAGATGTCTAGGTGGAGTTCGGCTAGTTCGCTGTCGCGCGAGGTGCAATCGTACATGCGACCGAAGCAAAGGGGGACGGCGCATTGATTCGATTGTGTGCTTCTTGCGGTGCCCGCTTTTCCTTTTATTATTATTTATCCCAATACTTTCGTAAGTCGCATTTATTATTTTCATCATATCTTGCATTTCACTATCAGTATTCTAGTTACCATTCTAATGCTTCAATTGCAGTTATTAATATGATCTATTTTTCAGCAACAATCGTGATAGATCGACGGGTGGCAACACGATTGAAACGAAATCGCAGCATTTCCTTTTTAGATAGAACTAGCAATTCAATTAATTCAATCCAATGGATATAGGTAGTTAGGTAAATAATGAACTGGTGGTGAAAGATGGTGGAATTTATAAATCGCGTATTGAGGATCACCTCTGTATTATATAATTATACATAAAAAACTATGGCATAGGATGTTATCATGGGTGACGTTGCAACAGTGAGCCGTGCTCGTTTTTTGAGAGTTGCGGGTGATATTTTAAAGAATTTGCGTTCATCGTGCAAATTCCGAGGAGACGAGTCGTTGGAAGTGGTCCGGTCATTCACGTTTTTTGTTTCTTGTTGTGGCGTAAACTCGAACCGCTTACAATTTATGGATGGTTACATTGAGCATTTTCGGTTTTAAACATATACGATTAGGATTTATTATTGTACATACGCCGCGCAGGCGAGACGTTGTATTTTCCGTGGTGTTGTTATAAAATTATAAGTTACGATTATTACATGGTCATTAAAACAAAACGCTACTTACCTCAATCAATGAGATGACTTCATGGTAGCGGCCAGCAAGTAATTGAAGGGAATCCCCTCAAAGAAATAAATTGACGCGGCGTCCCTCTTATCGGGCGATGCGATAACAGTTTTTGGTAATTCACACTACATAATATGGCGTAATTAAATAATTCCGACCGCTTATGACCACCAAGCGTTTCGTGGAACACGCCGCGGAATTCCACCGATGACGCATTAGAATATCTCAAAAGAAGCGCACCAATTGCTGGGATCCCCCAAATGAAACGTATTTTCTCGAAAGTATTTTTCGCCGAAATGCATGATGACGTCGCGCATCTGGAGGGGTCTTCGTTCGCTCCACATCGAAAGCAACACGCTAGAAATTGAATTAAACGAATCGCATCCGCGACAAGAACCACATCTCGACATGACGTTCAAAGTGAAATTTTCGACGTTAATTGCATCGCATCCCCACAATCATCTTGTAAGTCGTTACGATTGGCACAAGCCAACCAATTAACCGTTCGGTTTTTAGAGTTTCAAATCGTATCTATTGAATAAACATCGCCTGGTGAACAAGACATCTATGCAAAAGGACGAACAGGAACCCGGAGATGCGCCAGAATCACTCGACGAAAGCGAATTACCCGTTGCGATCGTCGATTTATCACGGCGATTGCGACAGGAACAGGAACAATCGTCCTCCACCGACGGGCCATCAACTTCCGAGAGGAAAACAATGCAGTGTGCAATTTGCGAAAAAGTCTTTACGCATCGCGGCGATTTGAACAAACACGCGCGAATTCATTCCGGCGAGAAACCCTACCGTTGTCCGCACGAAGACTGCAGTAAAAGTTTCGCGCATTCCTCGAATCTTCGCAGGCATATAGTCTTGCACACGGGCAGCAAACCCTATCAATGCGAGCACTGCGAAAAGCGATTCAATCGTAGGGACAAACTCCTGCTGCATCAACAGACAAGACTTTGTCGTAAACGCGGGCAGCAAAACAAAGAATAACTGACTGAATATAACTGCAAAATTTTAATCGACATTAGCCTTATAATGTAATACATAAATACTTTAAAGTAATATAACACAGCTGGTCTGCACCATGAGAGTAACTGCTGGATGAGTTAAGCCTAAGCCTCCATCGCGTTGATGGCATAATCGGCCATACGTTGAATGGGTCTCTGCAACGGATGGCCGAGCAGCTTCGCCATCGATAGGTGCAACTGCGATGCGCTGCGCCCCACCGGGAAGAAATACGCGAACCCCTTGCGGTCGATCTGCTGCAGGTACTTGAAGATCCTGATGCAGTTGTTTGTCGCGCTGGGCATCTCGTGCGTCATCAGCACATCAAAAGTGAAGTAGGGAGAGTCAACCCAATCAACCATCGGCTGCGGCGCCAAGACCTGCGGCAGCGTGAACGAGCGGCCGTACGTGAAGAGAACACGCACGACAAACGGCGGCGGCACCACGCTGAAGCTCGCCCCATCCGCCACCGTCTTCGGCAGCAGCACCCGATCCGCAATCAACTGGAAGAGCTCATCAACGACGAGGATATCCTCCGGCTCGCATGCTGGTATCTCGTCCAATGCGCTCACGATACTCTGCACGTTGCTGGTGAAATCCTTCAGCCACACGAAGCCCTTGTCGTTGATGACGACCAGCGCGAACTCATGGCGCGCGTCGATCGTGTGCTTATTGGTAACGAAGATGCGCATGCTGCGCTTGAGCATCGCCGTCGGGCAGACGGTCTCGTCGTGCAGCGCGAAGCCGGTGCTGATCTCGTCGACGGCGCTGTCGTACACGAGCACGATCTTTTCGGGTACGTTGTACGGGGGCAGCGTGCGCTCGGGGATGGTGAAGTCGGCGGAGTCGCCGGCGGCGGATGAAGAGCCGTCGCCAATGTGGCTGGCGGCGTCCTCAGCCGGCGGCAGCAACTCTGGCATGGCGTGCGTGGGGGAGTCGTCTTCGGGCGCAGTGTCCTCCGACTCTTGCGGCAAGTGCTTTTCGGGACTGGTTGAAGACACCTCGTCGCTGGCCAAGTCGATTGTGACCACGCTGCTGACATCGCCGTTGGCACGCGTGCGACGCATACCGCGTTTTGCTGTGCCGCCTTTGTTCATTTTTCTTGGGTCACTAAGGTAATTCGTTACGATTCTATTTCTTGGTATAAACTTTTTATGGTTGAACGGGTTAAGTGGGTTAAATGAAAGTGATGAAAGTGCGACGCGTGCGGCGCGAATGTAAACAGCAGGAAATGTGTCATTATGACGCCAATACTATTCCTCACCAGAGGGATGTAGATACGGTGAACAAAGTCCGTTGGAAAGTTTGATGAGTTGCAAAAACTTTGCGTTCATATAATTAGTACTTATCAAGTTGTGCATTAGGTTCAATTCGGTGTTATTCATGTTATTAAACTGCACTCCTATGATAAACTCCTGAAGATCACGACCTTGTAATTTTTCGATTAAACGCTGGTTCGAATCTCGAACTAGCCGTAGAAAATTCTAGTGGACTTTTCCGATAGATATGGGTGCAGTTATCACGTATATCATAGGAGGATCTTCGGTAGTAGGCTTGGTTCTACAATAGGCAGTTCTGGGTAGTTGCTGCCGGGAGGAAGCACAAAGAGTCCTTAAGGGGCCCAAGTGCGGTGTCTTCGGTCACACTCCTTACCACAGACAGAAACGCATAATTTCATGATTATTCAAAAATGAAGACATTTCTCATGATTGATTTGGTCATCAGTGTTGCAACATTCATAACTGCAAATTTGCCAGATAGTCAGTGCACTAAGAAAAGCTTAAGTTTATATATAGTTTCGCTTGTAATCGAATAAATATTTTTAATTATTTCCGAAAGAAACACTGTCGATTTTTCGATAAGACAAAAAAAACACACACAAAGTCACACAAGATGATTACAAAAGACCAAGGGTTACAGTAATGAACAAAGTTTGGAAAGCTTGAAAAGTGATTGCGTTGCAAAAACTTTGCGTAAATATAATTATATAAATATAAATATTATTGCATACATAAAATTGTAGTCCTAGGATAAACTCCTAGATAAACTTCTGAAGATCACGACCTTGTAATTTAGCATCGCATATATAAATACAACTCGTATGCCCAAATTGCACATTCGTCAAGTGTAACACGTTCGAC
>JARJDR010013544.1:0-20318 GCA_030264135.1 Myllaena sp. GC000078 | reverse complement strand
GCGCCCGACATGCTCGTATCGCTCTTCTGCCACTGCCTCCTCGGCACGCAGCCGTTTGTCGCGCAGAATTTCGGCGTGCTCGTCATACCTTTATCGGACATTGTCGAGATGGTCGCGCACACGCGCCCATCCTCTGAGGCACTGGACACCGCCTTCGACGCGCTCCAACTCGGCTATGACGATCTCGTCGCGCTATTGCGCATCAAGCCGATGAACTACAATCTCGTGCGCAATTTGGGCCTAACCATTGATGGCATGTTAACCGCTGTATTGAAGAGCATCTCTTGCGATCTGGACAGTTTTATTGCGCTGGTAACGTTGGCCAAATGGAATCCGGATCACTTGGAGAAACAACTCAAGAATGGTAGCGAAAGCGATATTTTCAATTTAATGCAAGCAACAAATATTACCAGTGAGGATCTTCGTGAAATCGCTGATATACTAGGCATCGATTTAAAGTTGGGAAGTGTGATGGACTTCTTCGAAATATTCACCATTGACTTTGCGCTGAGATTTTGCGATTCAATCACCAACGATTTAGTATATCTTCTTGATGTGGTTGGTATAAGGAGTGAGACATTGATTGGAGCTGCAGATTTGCTAACTTTGGAGCCGGAGATTCTGCATGTTGGCTTTATACAAAGGATCATGCAGAAATTAGCAGCGCCAAAGTTATTCGCTAATTTTATATCAAATTATTATGCACTTACAAAAAAGGGCAGCGTCGTGGAAAACATCTACCACGAAATGTATCCGTTGGTCAATTTGGAAGCTGCACCACTTGTCAATCCGATAAATTTCATTCCAATTGCTTTGGAGGAAACCGAAAACTTTGTGGTGGTCAACGCCACTGAACCTGTTACCCAAAACGTTTTTCAAGTTATGGTCGAGGTGGCAACAAGCGATTTATACAATTGCATCGTTCCCGTTTACCAAGGCGCAGAAATCGCGAGTGTTGTAACATTTGTGGAAGTGGATGATGGCAAATTTTACATCCACGACGAAGATATGCCCGAATTGGTTGAAGGCACACCGTTGATATGCGCGAATTACCTAGTTGGAATTTACGATCAACTCGAAGGACCACGCCTACGATTCACACCACCAGCTGAGATTAAAATCAAAAAAGGATTCCACATGAAGGATCCACTCTTCGATTGGATCCACAATGTATTGACATATGGCAAATCCAACGTCGTTAAAATCACGGCCAGAGCATTCTTTGCCATGAAGAACTACATGCCCTTCTATATATAAATTAGGAAGTAATTTTGTAATATTTGTATCGGATGATGGTTACATGTTACATATCTACAGCGATCTGATAAATATTAATTATTATGATGTACATGACTTATTACAAGCCGTTCTGCGTTTTGTTTCTCTCGTGCGTTTTCACGTTCTCATCGTCGTCATTCACGGGACGGGCGGCGTACACGAGCAATTTGCGTATACGATAATATATGCACGACATGTGTACATGATGCTATATACTCGGCGTGCCGATGTCATATTTCCATCAAATCGGTCTGCGGCTCTCGAGTGTGCGTAAACGATCCTCTCGCACCGGCCGCGGCCGCGAGATCACCGCGATAGCATTCAGAATTAGAGAATCGTCTGCGCATAAAAACGATCTCGGGAGGGAGATTCGAAACCGATTTCGTATTGTCAATTCATCATTAGCCTGCGCTCGGCAGCACAGCGGAAAATGTTTGCATCATCTTCGAGATGGACGCTTCCAACATGCATCCTCATGCATGGGGACCTGCCGAAAAGTCCACCGCTTATGCTGCGTCACCCAAAATGCATCGGTCATTTTCTACGTAACGGGATTAGGATCTGTTGCAAACTGCCTGCATACAGGACGTGGCAGATTCAAGAAAGCGGTTGAATATTTAAGCATCGCTGCAAACTCGCAGCGAAGAGGCTCCTGTATGCCGAGGCTACTCTATGTCCATATTAAAATTTCATTTCGTACGGCGCTCGACGTTTAGTGCCAGCATGACGCCGCGACGGCCGCCAAAGACGTAGAAAAGCAAAAGAACGCGAGTTTCGGACGGCATGGCATGGCATCGCATAGCTGCGATGGATGGACGAGCAGAGAAGAGCTTTAATTGCTTGTACTTGCCCGTCGCGCGCGTCTCACGCAATGTGTAAAGATGCCGTGCCGGCGAACGAACTGATCGACCACTCATCTCCATCGATTACTATCTTCTTAAACACTGTACACAATGGAAACTATTAATTAGTCAGCAGCTAATCTATTCTAATTGCATGTCAAATATAAATCGACGACTTTCCCATAATAGATAATAATGAGCATCGTTCACTCCAGCTGACCGCGTGGAACAATAATGAACTAGTCAGAAAAATTTCATACACGCAGTTGAGCTGCAGATCAAAATGAAAACGTTATCAACCTGATGATTAATTGCGAAATAGGTATAAGAATATATAAATTTGTCACAACAGCATTCATTCTTTTCTTTGTGCCAAATCTGTGTCGGTTTCGACAATGGTGCAATGCTGAATAGAGATTGTCTTTGATTAGTGAAGGAAAATTTAAAATGATTCCCTTTTGCAATGACAAAGAGAATTTCCAATAGTAAATTATTATAAATGTCCGCTTGATGGTTTGTTATTTACGGGTGTGCTGAAATGAGTATCGGCACACAGTAGCCAGTCCGCGAACGCCCACTTTAACCTTCTATTCATCGTTTTTTTCATTGCTTCAATATTTTTGGGGCGCGCGGTGGGTTTGGTCGCAGTAACCATCAATTTCGCATAGATTCGTTTTAAATTTATCGTTTTTTCGAATCGCACACGGCCGTTTTCTGGAACTACGAACACAGGGTGACATTTATTAGGTACAAAAGAATGGCAATGTTTGGATATACTCAGCATTCTCATAGGAATTTCTGGCCCATAACAGTTTAGAGTTAGAGGCATTGAGCATAAGAAAATCGGAGAAGAATTGAAGAAAAGAAAGAGAATGCTTTGTGCCATAGAGAAAAATGAAGAAGCTCTTGGTTCATGTGTGCTTTTCAATCAACAATTCGCGTGTTTGAATGGATTATGGTTAACCGCTATTTGTCACGATTATTTGTTAAATCTGCAAATCAATTTCTTTCATTTCAACGTAAAAAGTAAATAAAAATAAATATAAGTCGATGCATCAACGTCGAAGAAACGCCTGGTACGTAAATTAATACACGCCGACTAATTAAATCAAGTGCTAATTTAATGCCATCGTCTAACGCCTCATCCAGCTGATACGCGCGCTCGGCATACGAGATACGAAAACGCCGCGCCGCCGTTTATGAGAATATCGCCGCTTCATCGAACACATATAGATGGATGGTCGCGCGCGCCTTCGACATGCTTGCCCATCATCATCATCACCATCGCCACCATGCTTCTCCTCCAGCTCCAGCGCAGCGCGTAATACATTTAATTCGAGAGCGCACGCGCGCTCGTTCGCTTCTTCGCCAACGCCGCCGCCGCCGCGGCACAGAATTAATTAATTAATTACAATCGCGGCACTAATGAGCGCACTTAAGAAGTCCACCGACGAATCCATTCGATAAATAAAGCAATCCTTTTTCGCAAGCATTGATTTTATGCGTCGAGTCATCGCGCGCGAGGCACGATTGTAATGGTTCCGTTGGGGGCGGAGGAGACCGTTCGTTCCTGCTATCAACTGTGATGTGTTCGTTTTTTCTTTTGCAATCATTAACGAACAACATGCAAAACGCAAAGCTTTTGCCGGCACCGCATTGCAGAAAGCGCTACAGACCGCGGACCGTGCTTTCTATGTAAAACAAGTTAATAAATAAACATTTCTTGAAGCCTTTCCAATGCACATAATCCTATATTTATTGGACGAGTTCCGAATACAGTTATTATTCCGCGTTGGTATTGTGTGGAATTTCGACGAATCTGAATAGATGGAGACTAAAACAAATGTTACGAAATACATATTTGTCGCCTAATTATATGAGAAATGGAGATCGAGCTGCGGCGTGTTTGCTGATAACATTGAAACCGCACACGCAGGCGATCTGATTCTCTTCGGACGCGAGGCCGCAGCCAGCATCTCGGCGCGCATAAATTATAAGTCGCGACCGCCCCGTTATCCGCAACATCAATCACACCTCACAATGTACACTTTATTACCATTGACATATATTATAAATGATAGGATGATAGGATGATCGCGCGTATAACTCATCCCATATGCTTGCGCATACCAAAATCGGCTGTCGCCTGCCGCCTTCTTGCCTTGCTTCTTCATTCACGCTGCGCGTCGCGTCGATGCGATCGGCCATCTCCTCTCCCGTCGATTTTGTCACTGCCGTCTACGTAATGCGTGCGCGGTAATCATATTCATAAATCCGATGCGCATCCTGCGACGTTAAACACGAATAATACATGGTTTAATGTTGGTTTTAACGACATGAAGTGCGCATGACAACCTTCGTAGATGTCGTATGATTGAGGAGGCTGCGCAGTTCAGTAAATAAAAATTCTTCGGAGAAACTTTTTTCAATAATTATTATTTCTGGCGCTGGAGAAATCGGTGCGCCGTCACCATCAAGTGATGGATGCATCCAGAGGTCCTCCTGCGTTTTGACCCCACCAATGGCAATGAAATAAATTCGATTAAATTATAATTCGTTTATAAGACAATGAATCATTTCCAACGCGGGTTGCGTTTCATCACTTGAATTATTTCTTTCAAAGAAGGCGTTGAAAGGATCAATCACTAAACTTATACGATGTTTAATTGAATTACCGGATTTCTATCAATATTGATAGAAAGTGATGAAGACAAATGCCAGTCGAACAGCTTCCTGAAACATGTAATTTAATCGTGTTTTAATGTAACTTTAACTACTTACCCACAGCCGGGGCTAATTTGCATAAAACGGCAGCGATTGGCCCGCCAGCCATTCGCGGCGTCGCCAATGACAAACGTTCTTAAGCCACGATCACTCAGCGTGAGTAATAAGTGCGTAAAAAGACAGCGAGAGGTCGGAGAGACTGATTGCTTTCGTTCTGCATGAGACGCCCCGCATTTCTCACCACCTGTAACCGCGCCCGCGCGCTCGCGCCGCTGTTTTATTGCAATGGAAATTAATTTCGAAAAAAATGGCTTCCCACTATTCGCCGCCTTTGTTTCCGGCGCGCGCTCGCTTCCGACTGGCAGAAACACCAGCCTAATGAGCGATGCGCTGCTCACCATTTTCTTCTGCACGTTCGTAAAATTTATATCTTCACACACGTGTTGGACATGGTATGTGGGTACACTGGGTAGATCCAAGACAAGATGAAGAAATGCAGTCCGTAAGACTTTTTGTTAAACATAATTTTCTAACATTAGTTTAATTACCGGTGATTAATTTGGGCGCTAATCTTAATGAAGATCGCAGCGCGCCGAAGTTACTTACAGGTACGAACGAACGCGATGCGATGCGATGCCGGTCGTCAGTAAAATGTTGTTGTTTTATGCTTTCGGTTATATGTTTTCATTACGCTACTCGTACAGCGGCAAGTGCTTGTTCTCATTATTAGCTTTATTTCGACGGAATGAAAAATGTGTAATAAAATAAAAGTCTTATCTCGGGCGGGCCGCGGAATGTGTGTGTGCACCGCGCCGCAAATGTTTGATGAATGTTTTCTGGATTCTAATTATCTAATTGTACATGTTATAGCGCCGCTCGCCAGGGAGATTCAACAGTGATAGCGTAAAAATGTACTAATTCCATCAACGTTAATGACGATTATCTTATACATTCGTTACGAATATAAAATACAACGGAATAATATTGTGAAAATCCATTCAATACGTGCAGTATGCAAACAGGCACACAAGAAAATTACATTTGGTATAATGGGTAAATACTAATAGCTTCCACGAGTGCGCGTCTTACGCTAATTGCGTTTATTGCACATTTATTGTCATGCTAATAGCGCGGCACTGTTTGCGCTATGACAAATATCTAGCGATTCACTAACGAATTTTAGCCAATTTGCAATAATAAAGCTTTTATCTCATTCTCTCAGGATGGAAGCTTACGATTGTTTTTAATACTATTGAGTAACGGGAAACTACTGGTTTGGAAAATACCTCTTGGGTTTCTCACAACGGCAAGCATGTGATATTTATGGCATAGGCGGGTGTAAAACTCACCTAAAACGCTCAAAAGTCGTTTCGACAATTTGCCATATAGAATGGACAAGGAATATATCAATTGGCTAGGTGGCAAGCACTTTGTAGGATGGATGTTCGATACTGCGTTATAGTTTAATGTATTTTAAAATGATATCAATTGAAATGAAGACATTTGCAACACTTTCTCACTGATTACATAATAAATACTACTCAGGAAAGAATAATTGCGCATTTGCACCTTTTCGCTGTATATGTATAGTTATTGCGAATGCATTTGCAAAATTACAATTGAAGATGAGGCGGAAACGCGCCTCGGAGTCAAACACCAACAACAATAATATATTACACTCGTCGGCGGCCGTCGGGCTGCCGAAGCAAGAAGAAAATTAACATGTCATTATTACGGACGCCGCGCTTAAGCTTCAGGGACACGCCGAAAGGATATGATGCGCACGCCTCGGCTGTGTGAAATTCGGTTGTCGCTTACAATGGGTTCAATGAGTTATGATTGTTACGAGATGTGTGCGATTGGACAATTTCTCCGCCGCGTGCCGTGTGGTGAGAATTATCGCTGATGGGTGGGAGGTGAATGCGCGCGGCACGCCACAAAGGCGCGCCGATAATTAATTTTGTTGTTGTTGTTGTTGCGGTGCCGGTGGTTGTCTTCGTTTTAGATTTCGGCGGTGTTAATGACTGTACTTTTTATTATGTGAAAACCGCGCGATGGGCTTCCAGTACGAATTTAAATGGCAATCAAACAAGAAATCTAAACGTTTCGATGATAACAAAAGCAATTTGTCAGCGACAAAAAGCGCAATAATATTTCAATCCCGTCCGGCCGGGCCGGTGTAATTAATGAGCATATAATCGTTGGCGTTCACCGGCGATAATCGTTTCTGTATTAAATGGCATCCATGAATAATTCGACTAACGGTGCGCGCCGAAAACAACAAGACCTAGCCCAAATTTCATGTTGTGCGCTGCCCAAACATATTCCTTTGTGCCTTTTGTCATAGTATGCATCATATAAGTATATGATGTAAGTGTCCGCCTTAGCAAAAGAAGATGTCGGGAGAAAACGACATAAAAGAGCTCGAAAATCCGTGGCCGCGAGGCTCGAAACCGAACACGCTGACGTGCGGATGAAGAATGAAGTGCAAGAAGTTGGGAGTACGCGCTCGCGCGAGCCTTAACGATAAAGCAAGTACAAGAGGAGGAATCATTGCCGGCGCGTTGCTCTGGGTGGTGTTCGAAGCGCACATCATCATGCGGCTGCATTTGCATGCGGCACGTTTTTCATACGAGTGGTATAACTCATACAATTAGGCCTGGAGAGCATAATGATCTTCGGCTAGTTTGCGCTATGAGCGTCAAAGAACGCGACGGATGCCTTCCAACCAGCGACCGCGCGCGCGCGTCACTAATTATTGCCTTTTAATTGGTCATTAATAAATGCCGCCGCACCGTTCCAGGGGGTATTATTAAAATCACATTTTTTATGTTTGCGCCCGCAGAACTAAATAAAACAAAGCCGATGTATGAATTTGAATTTCGATTGGTGATTCTATGCTATAAATTGAATTGGAAAATTTTGCGTCCGGGGTTTAAATAAACATGAATATGTTATGACAATAATTTATCGTCGACGAGATAATTTCGCCGATGTATTATTCATTTAAATTTCGAGTTTGAGTGACAATCGAACAGCGGCCATGTCGGAATGGCGGAAAGGATGCGTTATTAGCGCAGCATCGATAAATCACGCGCAGCGCCCGACATGCTCTGCGGAGAAACGCACGCGCGACGAAGAGCCAATCAATAGCATTTACGTAATGACCAATTCATATCGAAGCTGCCGGAATGCTCTATAAATATTATTGGATGCCTGAACAGTAAACCAAATGTTCAACAAAAACATTTCATTTATGACTTTTATAAAGTAGAAATATTCATTTACTTTCCAAACAACAACAAATGATATTCGTTTCGAAAAAACCAAAGAAGGAACGTTCCATGTTTTCCTATTTTTGTTGCACTTTCAAAATGAGTTTAAGATTTATCCTTCGTGCAGTACGTTCTTATTTTGCACGGCTAAACGTCTATATTTAAAACGCCATAAATCATCAGCCGCAATGCGCTGTAATAATTAATATCATTAAAGCGCACTTATCTTATCAACACGTTGAGATATTTGCTGAGATGCAGGTCGCGGCGCACAATTTCGACATACGTTGCATACGGCCAGCGAGCGCACCATAATTTTTACGTAATTATACGAGCGTGATTTTTGTGCGCTTAATGTCTTAATATTTCCAGGTCATTTCTGAAATTATACGATCATCTTCATGTTGCTTGCAACACTGCCCCACTGAATATTTCATTTCCAACGAAAAATTGCTTGAAATGCGAAAAATCGCCGATTGAAAATGTTAGCACATTTCTTACTCGTTTTCATTTCTTCCCCAGGATGATCCGATGAACTTTCTGGAGGATCGTTGATGGCCGAACTAGCGGAACAAGAAAGGAAATCGCTCCCCGGAGTGCGGGCGGAAGTAAGTCGTCCCTTGGCAAATGGCGGAACACGTCATTGATTTCCGCACTCCACAAGAAAACTTTCTTTTGCAATATCTAAAATCCCACCAGGAATTTTCGGTGCATTTATTACAAAAACTCTAAATTCTGTTTGAATTTTCATCAAACGTTGATAAGTTTTATGCCTGCAAGACAGCTGGAGAGATAACTGCCATATTTCGCGTCAAAGTTTTTTTTTTGCTAGTCCTTGGTGACTGCAGCGGTGACGACGACATAAAACGAGTGTTTATCGTCACAGAAATAATGGAAATAATGGAAACTTCCACGTTGTGCGCTGCGGCGGCGTCTTTAAAGAGCGCCTTTCCACCAACCCTGCGTATGTGTGTGTGGTCGTAAAACCGCAAGCCACCCCCGCGCCTGCAAACGTTCGTACTCAGCACACCGGAAGGATGATAATGTTTAAGACAATGTGCCAATACGCTTCCGGGAACGCAAAAAAAGGTAATAGGAGGGTTGGCAATCCTGTGCATTCTCCGCAAGGATAAAAATTGCAAATATTGCACAAACTTCATTCTCTTTTGTGTGTCGCAAACATCCCGGAATGTGTATTATGATGCCGGGATTAAATAAATAACATTTACGCAAGCCAACAATAAATGTGTGACGCATCAAAGTAACGACGTTTTATCGCTGTTGTAGCCGTGTTTCGACATGAACCCGAGTTGAACCATCCCGTCCGTCCGTCCGGCGTCGTTTTGTGGCGGCAATTATAATGATAATGGTCAAAAATGCCTATAAATTTGACGGCGCGCACCGGCGAGCCATTAGTACACGAAAATGCGTATAGATTAAGACATCTCTCGACGCGTTGCGCTGCGCTCAGCTCCGGCCCGAAATTAATTTGTTGTCACGAATACAGTTAGATAGACGTGAACGCGTGCGAGTTCAACGCGCCATGTATAATAATTAGTCAAAACGAATGGAGCACATATAGATGGGAATCAGATACGCGGCGGTAATTTTTTATTATTTTATTATGCGTATAATTTATTATTATATTCCGGACACGTAATAAAGAAGTGGTAGCTTGCGTACGGAAATATTTGTACAACCAAAATCGTCTCGCGTCGGTCGAGGAAGATTGCTTCAGAAACGCACGGAATCGCACAATATAAATCAACTTCGTCAAGATTCCTATGCTTGATAAAAATGATTTATTCACACGGAAAATTGATCGCACACTTCAAACGTAGCACTTATATAATTTAGATTTCCTAATTAAAATTTCATTCAACATCTTAATACAGCGTAGGCGCAGAGCGCAGGCAATCATGAGCGATTCGCGTTAATTTCCTCTCGTGTCGAAAACATGCAGACTTTTCAGCGCCGGGCTCGCAATCACATTAATTAAATCTTATTGACGCGAAAATTAGCAGTGTCGATGGAAGCGCGGAAATAACCTGCATATCATTTGTTTGCACTCACAGAGCTTTAATAAAACTTAGCGCGCATGCGAGCGGACGATGTTTTCCATGATGCAAATTGAAGCGTACAAACATGCAGCGTTTGTTTTTCGATGTGCTGTAGATGGATTCAGGGTGGTTTTTGTGCAAGTGTAATGCTTTCGATATCAAGCTATATCTTTCAATGTACACATAGATACGCTGCAGCACATAAACAAGCATTGCATTCGCAGGAGAAAACAGGTGCGCTTTTAGAAAGTGTATACGCCTGATGGCTATGAATAGATACGTAAAGGGTTGTTACATTTCTCTCGCGTTGAATATAAACATCTTTTACCATTCGCTGCATGTATATCCGCTACGTACATCTATGTTTTCAAAAAGATATAATATGGTCTGGCACGTACATCGATGGTAGTATACTGGGCCGGGAACGCATAAAGGAAATGGAGTTGGAAAACTCGGGAAACTTACACGAAGATGGTTTTCGCTATGCCATTGCAACCAATGCAACTCGCTCCTGCCAGTTACTTGTGGAGTATACTTTTCTATTTAGGATCAGTTCTCTACAAATATCCAGTTAAATTATATCTAATTAATTTTATAGACTAACACAACTGCTGTGCGTTCCTTTGAATACCCCAAACCGCAATCCTCCAACAATTGTATGCGATGTTATATTATTTTCCAATATTTTCCTCGTTCGCAAGCATGTTTGCTTTCCATCGCTTATCACTGAAAAATAAATGAGTTATTACTTATTAAAAGTATTTTCATGTTTCTCGTTTCGACTGCGGCGCATATACAAAAAAAAAGCATACGTATGGCCCTAGTTCACGAATAAACGCAATGCGATTGGAATTCCAGAAACAAACACGAAATAGAATACATGTCGCGCAATTCGTCGGCCTTCCCTCAGTCAGCATTTTCCCCAGTTGACATGAATACATCACAGGCGCCAGCGCTTCACGTGCGCGATTCACGTGGTGCTGGGGGCGATGAAATTTCCAGGAAAAACAATATCATTTTACGAGGTGGTGCGCGTACACACGCCAACACAAAAATCGAGCGCACGCTACGCGCGAAGTCAATACCCACGCTAGTGACGAGTGCGCAGTAAAACTGGTTAATTGCCAACGTTTTTATGACTTTTTGCGCCAAAATGTGCCAAAATTTCGCGCGCGCTCCAATTTTAAATAATTTGGACGAGCAAATTAAAATGCATAACAATAAAAACGGCACATGCACACTCAACATGATGCGAATGAAGATGCACCTGGTGCATTTGTTGCGGTCGCCATAAAATTCGTGCGCATCTGTTAATTTTCGGCTTTCGGGTGTGATTGCGGAGCGGTGATAAGCGCCGATAGCATCTCCCATGCCGCCCGATGCCACCGCGATAAGATACAGTTTTTTCTTCTTTCCATGAAAACCTTTCTAGAAGGCCTCCCATTGTAAGCGCACATCCGCGGAGCAGGCGGGTGAATCATGCACTCATCTCTTCTTCACCGAGTCACGCTCCTCGGCACCGGTGCGGTGTGTGGAGATGCCCAGAGATATGTGTGTAATGCAAGACGAATCAATTGAAATAGCTCAATTCCGTATTGTGGCGGACCGGAGAATGGACGCGGGCACGATCACCGCCGGCGGAGATGTTATCGACACGCCTGGCGGGCCTTGCGGCTCGAGTGGAATGGAATGGAACGGGCGCATGATAGGGAATCGAGTAGAGCAGCGACGTGAAGTGGAGTCGTCACTGAAGAAACCCCCGAAGTTCGTGTTATTGAGAAGGTAAGTAAGTAAGTAAGCAGACGAGTACAAGTAGGGAGCGAGCGCACTACCTATCTAGATCCGTGCGACAAGCATCATCGTGTATGAATAGATTTCGCAGTTTTTCCATTTTCTTCTTACTAATAGGACGTCTTATGGTCAACCGCGTATCGACTACAAAACGTACTTTAACGAAGAACTACATACTGGGTTCCAATTTAGATCAGTAAAAGAATTTCCATCAATCTTAATTTGGACTAGACATAAATATATTTGGCGTTTATAACTGATTGAAATAATTGTTTAACACAAAGTCTGAATGCTTTCGTATACTCTGTAGGTATTTAGATGCGCATGTGAGTTGATAAAAAGCGTCGCAGCAGACATGATTCCCGTCGCCAGGGTCCACAAAAGATTAGTGCCCCGCGTAAGCCTTGGCCCTGTCGCTCTGGCGGCCGCTTATCTAATCTCGCGATCGGATCCTCCGCATACAGCCTCCTCCGATCCTCCTTTTCGCCAAATACCAACCGCGCGCAGCCCCGCCATCCACATTCACATGCACTCGCGCGCAAGCAAGCAAGCTTCAAGTACTCTCGAATATCTGTAGCATCTACAAACCGGAGCGCAAGTACGAGTATGGGGAAGTCCGATAACGAATCTACCGAAACCGACCAACGGAAAGATATAAGACGGCTTTGCATCTGCATCCGAAATGCCATTATTTATATAACAACAGAGCACACGCGATGAATGAAAACCGCAAGAGAGCGAGCGAATAAAAAATATTAAGGAGTAGAATGGAATTCGTCGCGCGACGGACGCACACAGAAAAACGCCAATTGTACGATAAGCTGGTGTAATGAGGTGCTGTCATCTTGTGGTGCGCGAAAAATAGGGCATGCATGCGCTTTTCTTCTGGCGTCCGTCGCTCACACGCAATTGATGGTGATGATGATGATGACGATGACGATGATGATGCTCTTCGATTAAGAGACGACACGAGACACGAGACACGGAGGAATGATCATCATCGTTCGTTCGGCGGGCGCTGTCCGAAAGTCATTCGAATCACCGCGCAACAAACCCTGCTGACACAGTACTTGGTGCTGCCTGCATACAGAAATGCATTAAGTAATTATGTTATATATCATTCCCTTTCAGTAGGTATATGATTATTTCAAAAGGAACCACAAAAGCCATCAATCATACCGTGTACGTATTACGTGTTTAATGTTTCGGCCTACATGCAGCCGTCGTCCCGTCCGCTGTATGTGGCATTCACAAACCGAAAAGCAATCGAAGATTTATATACACCACAGAGTGACCATCGTATTTGACGCCGTTTAGTGCTTGGCCAGTGAGTAAGTTAAAAGCGCATGGAGTTTATTCAAGTTCACGGCTCGTGCGTGCCCGGATACGTATTAAGATGTAATTAATATTATTTAATGGCCATGTTTTACCTCGGATGGTCGGAAATCTCAATTACTGGAATCTCTGAGCTGTAAGCATGATAATGAAATACATTCGAATCAAAAGCGCATGAAATAATATCGAGGAAGTACGCAATGAAAACGTGACGTCTTCATCTTAATTAAAATTATCAGAGATTTTCCAAGCAAGAAATAGAAATACTTCTGTTTATGCAGATGCAGATGAAATTCCTTATTAATTGGAGATGTGGAATTTGGATAACACGGTGATTCTATCAAAACATCAGCGTGCCGCGATGATTACTCGAGAATTTGATTCACTTTGTTAATCACTCTTTGCTTCACCCCCTTAAAATAATTGTACGGTGGTGCGTAACGCATTCCTAATCCACGAAACGAGGGATTTGCTAAATACTTCCTCTTTATGCTGCCTTCAAAAGCAGATCCGGAAATGAACAGAGGCGCACGAGCCTGAAAGAAATATTCCATAGCGGGTCACATCGCGCGCGCATCATTAGAATGCAAAACTTGTGTCCGCTGGGGCACTCTGCACATTTTTAAGAAACCTAGGCGGAGCCCAGACGTGCTCACTTAACATTTCGCGGAATTTCCGTATTACTTTCCTAATATGCATACCCGGAGATGCGACGTCGACGGTTGAAACCTTAAAGAAGTTACGCGTAAAAGTTCTAGTACGATTCGTAACGATATAACGTTTAAGTGAAAAGTTTTGCGAAATAAAAACGCAGCTCGGATGACATTTTTTCCTCATTGCTTTTGGGCCGTGTTTCTTATTAGTAAGTCCTTGGGGCAGCAGAGGGTGACTCGAAAGGAACGAACGAACCTTTAGCAAAGGGAAAAGCGTACAACATCGAAACTAATTCGATTGATACAAGAAAAAGGAAACGTAATGAAACAAAAAGGACCATACTGGGTGTTGCCAGCCATAGCGCACGTGCTGCGCCAGGCATTGCGGAAATCCTTCTCCGCTGTTGCTCGTTAACGGCATCCTACTAAATTCATTAAGTAGAAAACATGTCGAGAAGAGAATAATGGCCGTAACGATGCGCGATGTCAAGGTCCAGATGACGGGGAGGTCGCGTCGAAAAGGGAAACATAAAAGGTCCAGATAATTGATAAAGTTCAGCGTTGAGGAGAGCTGACGGAAAAGCGCGAGGGGAGTCCTGCTAACCCTCCGCACGGCCCTGCAGGTATATTTTACTTTGTAACGCGCAGTGCTGCTTATGCATCCAAGGAGCAACTATTGTAGGAAACGGAAGTGGATGAGGCAAAGGGCATAGGCGACACAATTTCGTGCCAAAGAAACTTTTGCATCAGCGCCTACACGTCTGTAGAAAAGGGAGCTGCAAGCGAATGAGGTGCTTGGTCCCACTAGGGTGATTAACACCAAAATTGCCCTCAGATTCAAACTGCAATGAACCTAATTATCTTCTTCGGTTGATAGTTACTTTTCCGCAATCAAAAAGTAGACTTACTTTCGATAGCGACTGATAGTCGATTAAAACTTTTACGTTTGAGTTGAAAAAACCTATAATGGCGCGTTCCAGAGACAGTTACTTGAGTTGTTATTTCAATTTGTTTTTCCAGGTGATATATAGTAAACGTGCGGCGTGCTCCAGATAAATTCTCGAGCGTAAAATTGTCACCGAGGGTAAACAGCAGATGCACGAAATCTATGCGCGACTCAATACCGCATACAAAAAGGGAACCCTTTCTTTCTCATCTGCTCGCGATGCTTTATACGGGGCTCCTGCTTTCAATCGATCGTAGTATTCTCGTGCCGATAATAAATCGGTGGGTATATACAACACTTTTATTTTCTTATTCCTATACAAACACCGCGCTTGGAAATCCTTCGCACAAACATCGGTGTCTCCGGCGCGCGGCGTCTCTTCTGGCTCAACACCGGAACGTCGGAATTTTTGACGCACAATTGCTAAATCCTTGTACAATGTGCAGGTCGCCGAAGGAAGACAAGCAACCGAAGGAAGTTTGTTTTTTCGAGACTTAATACCTAGCACTGCCACGGAAATTGTGACATTTCAATTCCGTGAGACGCTTAATAAATAAAAAAAGGGGGATGAGTTCCCAATGAGCGTAAATCGGTTAGGAAAACAAGCAATCAAAACATAGCAACTGAACAAATTGGTACAAATTTAGAAAATCTTCGAAAATATTTTTCTACCGCGGCAAAGGTTTGCTAAATGAAGCATTTTATTCGATAATTTAAAACGTATTCGTAACTTATTTGTATAAATGAATTTGGTTTAGTGGTTAACCGAAAGTGTGTTTATTTTGACGTTTTAAATGTTGGAATCCTGACACATAACTCATCTGGCGGTGCTTGGATTGTTGTAGCTGCATCGGATTCGGTTTGGGCATGCCCCACAGATTAAAGAACAGACAAAACATTGGACCACAGCCATCCAAGGGATTAGGTTTTTTTGCACTCGTGCGTATTATTATGAGAGGGTTGATATGAAACAGTTCCCGCCCTTCACATCCACATAAACGCCATGTATTGTGTGTACAAAATTTTATCAACGGTTTCATCGCAATACAATTGTGTGTGACAGGTCAATCACTGGCAGTTTATAAATTCGCATGTTCATAATTTTTAAAGCTCTGTTTGGTTTGCGTTAAATGTCAATATTTAGAGGGAAATTAAAGGCGACAGCCATTACTTAACCGGCTTTGCAATAATATTTATTAATAAAGGCAAAATATATACGGGCGAGGGTGGCGCGGAAAAGCAAAGATTCATTTAAATTTCGGAATTTAATAAAAGCCACCCTCTCGGTAGCGTCTGCATTACTATTACGCTCGACGTCTGCTGCTGGTTCTCGTTCTCTATATTTAAACCAATTTAATATTGAAAACAGAAAGGCATAGAATAGGAAGCGCCGCGCGCCACTTTTCACCGAGAACCGTTTACGTCGTTTCGCGTCGTTCGGCGTCGTCGTCGGCGTCGGCGTCATTCTCGTTGCGTTGCGGAATGCGCGAGAGGGTTGTGTGAGTATATATATACATTCAAAGATCAAAACGCCAATTTGGCGCTCTTGCGCGCCACTTGAGTTTATTTAACGGAACTAATTTCGCAATGCAAATTTTCCTTTTCGCGCGTCGCGATTTTTGCATTTTTGCATGCCGCGCGAGCGCGAGTAAAGAGTGTCACCTGGCAATTACCGATGCACGTGCTCGATGCCTTCGAGTTGATCGTCGATCGTTTTGGAATGCCAGGCAAAGGTAGCCGAAGAGCACAGGTGCAATCGCAATAACAATTTGCTCCAAATTGAATTTCCGTTCATTGGCGCGGGTGGGAAAACAAATATCCCGGGGTGGAATGTCTAATTTTAATGCTAATTATTGAAAGGCATCCCTCTCCCCAAAAGGGCAGAATTTAACGTCCAAGAAATCCTGCGAATGAATCATTCAAAATATTGTTGCCAAACACACCCTCGGATCAGTTTTTGGACGCAACCCTCGAGACCTTATCGTTTTAAATAACGCTGTGTTGTGGTGATAGGGAGAGCTCCGCGGAGGGCTACTAATACGCCGCTAACAAGGCCGCTGTGAATAATGAGGTTAATATGTATAATAATTCCGTGACGTCTCGTTATGCCTTTTCCTTCCGCGCCCCTCCGATGAGAAGATCCAACCCCCAGTTGTTACAAACGTCCAAACCAGAACATCAAAAGTAAATACGTTGGCGAATACTTCGCGAATGCACGCGTCAAAGAATTATTTAACATGACATGCGGAATGCTCTCTTATTTGTCTCTCGTTTACGCATGCACAAATTGCCGCGCCCGCGCTTGGCCGTCGACATGTGCAATTACATTATTTTCGTAATACTTTTTCCATTCCCTTAAGCATGCACAATTACGACCAAATGCAATATAGAAAAAGTGTGTATTCAAATGCGCGGGGATTAAAAAAGCGCTTTCAGTTGAGGCTTCTCGGAAGAATGCACACATGCGTCGGTGTGGGCTTTGCGTTCCGCATAATTAACTGCAAGCGTTTGATGGGCGACAGGTAAGAAAGAGAAGATTAGCCATTTTCCCATTATCTATTCGTCGACTTTAAGTTTCCCAGATTCCGCAAATCTAAAGTCTTTTCGCTTTTTCGTGTTGCTCTTGAAAGCGGAGAAATTAACTTGTATTGTGACAGGACCGTGGCGAATCACCCACACCACGTTCGGGCCGGGGATTATTTTTCAATCAAGTTGGGAATTTTTGCACTTGAAGTGACAGAAATCCGATGCACAACAAAACATTCGCGTCGCTACCTCCGCCAAGACGAACATGATGTGTACATACGTTGGACTTGTTAAGCCGGTCATTATTTTGACGTTTGACCAGCGTGCCGTGAGATAACGAGCCCTCTCTCGGCTTGGATTTCATCTTCGTTCGATCCGCGTGCCTTGTGTGGCAGGGCAAAACGACCACGACGCAGCCCATTGAAAACTGTCTTATGGGTAGTAACACGAACAAACGTGCAGCCAAGAGACCCACCACGATCACACATCGTCGTAAATTAATTACGGCCACTTAGTTTTGTTTGCTATTAATAAAAATCCTTCTCGTTTTGCGCGGCACCCGTTTGCCGCGCCGAATGCACACGCATGCCGCTGATATAATTAAAGTCGCAGCGCGGCGCATTTGTATACAATACATAAATTATTCAAATTTATGCCAATCGAAACCATGGGCTGCGATTTGATTATGGCTGGATGTCTGGACGGTTGAGAGAGGATTGGGAGAAGAAAGACGCTGCGTGTCTTGATTATTCGGCGCTACCTGGACGATTTGTAACTTACTTTGTTTCGTCTGGCTGGCATTTTTAATTTAAGCCCGTCCAACTTGGGAAGACAACCCGCTGCGGCTTAAAAATCGACACCAGGCCCCCAGCTTCTTTGCAGCAATATGTCGTGTTTGTATATTAGATAGCCTGACCGGGCAAACTTTGTTTTTCGTTCAGGGCGAGACGTTGGTATTAAAAAGAAAAGAAATTGAGGCCGGTGGATGCACATCGACGAATTGTCTGCATTTTAGCTAAATCATCCGAACAGTGAACGCTTGCCCCGCCATCGATAAGCGATCTTAATGATAAAAGAGAGACCCTTCGTCGTGCCCAGAGACTGATCTTATTTATTGCTTGGCGAGTATTATTATTTTTGCTGCGTTGTCTACAGGGTCATTCTGATTAGATTACTTTCCAAAATTAATTAATCAAGAAAACAAATTTGCCATTATTTCAAACATACCTCTCTTAAACTTGAGTTATTTGCCATAACTCTGACATAACAGTAAATTTTTAGTCGTTGCCCTGCGGCAGTATTTGCTCATTCAACAATTAACATAAGAGTGTTTGGCACAAAATAGTGGAATAATAATGATCATTTAGATGCACGGCGACTTAAGAAGAAACCTGGGCGACGATAATGAAAAAAAAAATAAACCAAAAGTGACCGGTATGAAACGGCGAAATAAGATTGCGCTGCTTGATAAAAAGGGAACTTGTTTTCCATATTTTTTGTGCACAGCCGCCGTTGTCGTTGCTTTTCCTCCACCGGTGTGCTTTTTCCCCAGCCACACGAGACTGTTGCGCATAAATACGCGTATAAGAAGAAAGTAAGTAGCACCGTAATCAGCATAAAAATGTCCACGAACGCTCGCCGCACATTTAGATAAACAATCTGTGTCCGGCGGGCCCGCGCGTATGTTGGTGCGCTTCTTTCTCTCGGCGGCGCGCCGAGGTGGGCCCCCGATGCGAATTAATGCAATTATTTTATTATTACGCGCGACGCCAGCCAGCGCAGCGCTCTTGCATGCTAGCTACATAGTACGGTGAAGCCGGAGAGCGATGAATAATTGCTGGCCACTCACCAATGCAAACGAGCGCACACATGTAGGATGTAAGTAACGTACGTACACGTTGGAATGCGAGAGAGCAACGTGGAGTCGGCACACAGGTGCATGGGCAATGGCAATAACAATAAATAATTTCGCGCGTAATTACGCTCGATATTAGAAGCTCACTCAGCGTAATCAGCGTCGCACGGCACGGTTGGCGCGGCGAATGATTGAAATCGATTGATATAAATCGATGCAAATCGTTACAATTATACCAATGAACCGGATAATTTAGTATTCATCCGCTTTTCAAAAAATTAAAGGCGTTAAAAATTGAGAAATTGAGTTGCATGTGCCATCTGTACGTATCCTGAGCAACCAAATCAAAATTCATTCAAGTGAAGAAACATGAATTTCATCCTATTGTTAATGTTAGGTGTACCTGCATTCGATGCATAGGTAAAAGTTCTACCTACCTATCTAGGTATAGTTGTATCCGCGTGTGATTACATCAATACCGAGATCTAATAAGATTAGCGGAACGCACTTTGCGGAATGCGATGGGCTCCGTCCTTTGCGAAGACTGGGTGACATTAACCGCAGCCCTCAAATAGAATTTTTGCCAGGTGTATTTTTATCGTGACATCTTCGGCACAACTGGACAAGACGCCGTGCGGCTTGTTAACAAAATAAATTGGGTGTTTTAAATCAAACCTACAAAGATCCATTAGCGCACAGGTAGGCTATTGGCGTCGTAGCGGTAGTTTTTCAAGCGATTGTTTCCTCTTGTTTTCACTCGTATTCGGTCAGAAAAAATAATCAAAATTTTTATCGAAATTTAATAAATATGTGCTTACATCGATTAATTTAAACCTATGTTTATTTTGTGAGCTGTCAAGCAAGCCACCACTGAGAAATTAGGTTAAATTTTACAGAAAAAATTTGAATTATTTGAAATTAAGTAACATCATTACAATTGAATAACATGATTTAACTATCTACAAATTTCCAACAATTATTTAAATTACCTAAAAATATAGTAGTATGTCTAACCTGTAAAACGAGTTCATTT
>JARJDR010013542.1:0-14606 GCA_030264135.1 Myllaena sp. GC000078 | reverse complement strand
ATAAGTCTCTTAATTTATCGGCTGATGAAAGGCGATAGTGTAAATTTCTTGCGGCCAGCCCGGAAACGACCAGCACTGTGTTCTCTTCGACGAATTTTTGATAAAACGAATTCTTGTACATAGCATACTATAACTATAGATAAGTATATCTCTCAACGGTTCATTTTTCGTCTGGGATTTGCAGTTTAGTTGTACATTAACACAGAATATTATATTGGAAGAGTTATTATTTGATTTTGCGGAGATTCGCATATTGGAATAGATTTTGTACAAATTTTATACGATCAAAAATGCATCATCCCCTTTTGTCGGGCATTGTTTATGAGCGATAAAGAGTGCATGTTATATTAGAAATGTGCAATTACAGGGCTGATATGTGTATAAATGGAAGGGGGATGATTGCTTTGCTTTTGTTAAGAGAATTATTCTTTGTTACAATTACCTTGTGGCGGACACGACGAGACTTCATTAGCACGCCCAATATACACTCTCGACACACACACAGCCCCGCGAATGTATTTATTCTCAGATTGCGATTAAAGTTTCGCTACGAATACGCATCGTAGATGCTTGTGTTTTTATTGACGCCATGCTGGCGATGGCGGCGGTGCTTTTTGTGTCTGGCTCGATACTGATAGTGGCGCCACCCCAAGCTCACAGTAGCTTTGCACCTTCCCTTAGAGAGGACGCCACTCCATTTTTCAAAACTAACCAATCAAAACACTGCTTAACGTAAAACTTGTTAAATTTTAATTGTTTACACTTCTTAGAATAATTTCTAGCAATTTGGACAATATCACAATTTCTCTTCTTCCTCCTGCAGCGGTTCGAGCACGTCCTGGATGCTGTTCTTCAGGCGGTCGAGTGCTTCGGCCACATTACCGTCGCAATTCACCACACGTACGCTAGGCTCTTCCATGTATTGATAGGCTAACAACAAACTAAAATAATTGTTAACACAAATTGGATCAACAACTCTTTCAAAGGAATACTTTTGTCTAAAAATATGATTCCGCCGCAATTCGATCTCCGTCGCCGTCATGCGTCTCCTCCGCGACTTGCGGCGCATTCTTTCCTTCTCACTAACCGCCATTAGTAAAACAGCATCCGGTTTAACTAAATCCGTCGGCCAGCGGTACACCGGATTGCCACGCTCGGGCAGATCAGCGATTTGCACTTGCACAGCGTCCGCCAGTGCATGTGCAACGGTGGCATGCCAAAAACGGTCCATTACTACCGGCCGCTGGTTGAGCACTTTCTGCGCTCGCATACCCGCCAGGTAATTACCTAGCGCATAGCATGCATTGCGCAGATTGCCCTTCTCCCTGCAGGTGAGCCTTACGCACGGTGTGCGTATCGCCTTCGCATTGATCTCTGATGCAAGAATGCGTGTCATAGTGGACTTACCTACATAAAAAAAACTTTCTACGACTGGGATTCGATCCGGGGATTTGTTGTATAGCAAGCAATAGCTCCAACAACAGGGCTACTCTGACAATTCTACAAGCTATTAATATTGATTTAGATAGTTACCGGCGAGATCTAAGCCTTCAAGGACGATCAACGGGTACTTTTTGGTGCTGTTTGATAATTGCGGGGCAGGTTCTTTGGCTGAGCTCCATTGATGGTAGATCTCCAAGAGAGTGTTTGCGCTTTCATCGGTCTTGTTTTTATGAATGCATACGAATTAGAATTAAATTAACAATGAGTAATAAGTGGAAATTTGTTAAGTACCTTGTTGTTTTGGAGATACTCCAGGATGGATTCGAGCGATTGATAGACAATGTTCGGTGGTATCACTTCCAGATTGTAAAGCGGTTTGTATGTGTATTGCCGCCGCACGAAATGGGCGGTGGTGTTCCAAACCATGTGCCTCAACTGGCCAAACATCTTTTTCCCTGTTTAGAAAGAAGTGATTTATAATGGCCGTGAGTGGATTACGACGGCAATTTTAATGTGGCTCAGTTCCTGCTGCTGCAAAAGAACGTGGTGGTTTTTAGGATTTAAATTGTGTGCATAATTAATCTTTCGATTGTGTGACAACTTGTCTACAATTGTCAACTAGATTAGCCAACTTAATATTACCAATTTGAATCAGGTGAAGTGGGGTAAGATCGCAAACGAAGCAAGATCAATATTGACCAATTTTATGTTAATTGTTGAGGTGCCTTCGATTTAGAAGCAGATTTCTTCGTTTTCTATGCTTTGCAAATGTGAACTACATACTCAAGAAAGAAATTCTGTGGAATACTTGATATTTTCTAAGAAACCCATCATCATAATTCATATTTTAAGGTTGCCGGGAAAGATCATAACATAATGCTAAGCGGCGCGGCCATCGGCGTCGTCCGTATGAAATTATTGAAATACATATGTATAACTTTGAAATTAAATCACAGAATTTAATCGTGTAAAAAGCATTTTGTAAATGATAGCAGTGGAATTCAGATTTGGCATTGTAATTTGAAAATATAGTTTTTACTTAGTTTTAATTGACCGCTAACGATCTTACCCTATTCACAGGGGGCGTTTGTATCACCTATCACGTTTTTTTAATCTGTCAATAAAGGTACTCTATTCAATTTAAAAATTAAATTCTGTTAATGAAAATTATAGAGAATTAACTGCACTTTACAACAATGCCAAATAATAATAAAAAATCTATAATGTTAAAGTTGAATTTAGCAAAAACCGCTTCGATCTTACCCCACTTTCACCTTAACACAAATTTAGGTTTAGCTTGATTATATTAGAAACCAACGCCATTTTGAACATTCAGGATGGTTTGGTGGTGATTCCCTGTGGGATTTCAACCCTCCATCAAGTGCCAATGGGATATATCTATTTACCACTAACGCACTAACCAAATCATATCTAAGAAATATTCTCCTTCAATAATCTATATGTATAGTACATAAAACAACATTTAATTAATTAATAACATTCATTTTATCATATCAAAGATATAATTTTATGGAAGAGAGTCCAAATTCAAAATTATCCTTCCTGCGAGGGCGCTGTTTGCAAGGATAACGAACAACAGCGCCCCCTTAGCGGCGGGCGGGCGCAACACGCTGTCGTTGGGGTTGGTTGGTTTTGGTATGCGCGCGCTGCCACCATCGGGCGTCGATCCCGGGGGCAGAGGCTGCCACCGACGCCAGCCAGCGAGCGCTCGCTAGTAGAGTTGTGTGTGGTGTTGTGAGCACGACCGCCCCGGACCGAATCGAGTGGCGCCCGTCCCCCTCTCGCCGCCGCTGCCGCCGCCGGGTTAAGTTGCGTGTATGTGGACCTCATCGCCGACGTGCTGGTTTGCTGGTTTGTTCCACGCCTTTAAGAGAAGGATTCCTAAAAACCAACACTCCCTCCCATCGCCCAGTGCGCGAAAGAAGTGATACCTAGTGAAATAATGTGCTCGTCGATGATGGTGTTGTAGTGTGCTGTGCGCCAGGGAAATGGAATCTTGTTGACTCGGCTGAAGGTGGTGGTTTGCTTTCGGCGTCGTTTCGGTTGTTTGCATAGATTTAAGGTGGAGAAAGCCGCGAGGAGTACCTACGTACACGCGGTTTGCGCGCGCCCCCCCCAGGAAGGAGCCTTGGGAATGCAGGTAAACATCACAAACCCATCGTCTTGACCGCGATTCACCCTCCTGCTACTTCTCCCTCACGCTTTCCTTTGCCCGTTGCCCGTGGAGAGTCCGATAATAATAATCTTTGTTCAAACTCCTTCGCCTTCGTACCAGTCGCCCGGTTTTGCCTTTGCCGCGGCGTTGCATTAATTAATGTGTTAATTAAAACGATATTCGCTTTCCCCGCGCTTCGCAGAGCAGATTGAGATTATAGTTTAATCCTGTTTGAGTTTACCAAGTTTTCTATAACACTATCCCAAGGAGGGAATTTGTTGATATTTCTCGGCCTCTTTTTTAGTCCTTAATATCCTTGGAAATAGATCCTTGAATCCTTTGAGCAGCAAACGGGGCAACAAACTGGGTTTTATTTGTTTCGCCAATATTTTGCGGTTGGCAAATCCGTCTTTCTCCTCTTTTCCCGTCCGTTGAGTTATGTAAGATCCCGTTTTTTACCTTTGCTGCTAAGCTAAATATCCTCCCAGGAGGAATGGTGCCGTTACCGATTCGAAGCCACTTTTCTTCGCACATTCCAATCCGCGGGATTTATTTAGTTGGAATTTGCAAATGTTGGAATCGTGAGCATCACAATCATCATCATCATTGCCGGGGTGCGAAACTTTTGATTGGGGGCGACCGTTTTATTACGCATCCTTTGAGCCGCAATAAACCTTTTATGATGTGCACCGTACGAGTACACACCGTCCAGTCCAGTCCATTTCTTCTTGCCAATTGCTATACCCGAGACGTAAAACTAAATTGTTCTAACCCCAGTCAGCCAGTCGAATATCGAATGTGTCCTTTCCCCCCTTCCTTTTGATAATGCATATGCATAGTTATTAAATTAATTTAATTTTACACCAAGCGTGTGTTAATTAATATATTGAAATTATATATGCAGTATGCACGTTCGAGCGTGTTAATCAAAATTAAATTTCAAATAAAATGGCGCTGAATTATGGAAATGATCGTAGATGCACGCTGCACGCATCAAAAATACCAATAATTATGCTTTTGCATCAATGCATCGTCATCATTATCTCTACTGCCACGGGGAATGTAATACAAATAATTTTCCAATAATTCCGACGCTAATCAAAATGAAAATTCGTGATGCTTGATGTTGAGATGATTGGCGTGCTAATGAGTGGCATTTATTAAACTCTGGCGAAAAGCGAACTGTGCACACGCGTGTGTGATGTGAGGCTAATTAATGAATAATCGAACAGGTAAATCGGTGTCGTGTACGTACCTACGAGGGCGGCACGGCGCGCGGGTGACTTGTGTGTTTACGCAAACACCATGCGCCCGGCGCCTCCACCACCGAGCAGTAAGCAGCGAGGCCAACACCCGGTCGTGTTGTCAAACAATGTGACCTAGAATCCGTCTCCGCAATGTGATCAATCAATCACATAACTCTAAGATGGATTGCATAAAATTGTTGATAAAGTTGTTGATTGCTTCGCTACATCAAAATATTAGTAATACTTATCCAATTATTCTTATGCTTAATGAATAACAATGCAAACTATTTCTGGACAAATACAATGAGGATAAAAACGGCAATATAAGAATCAATATAATACTAATTGTAAGTTTTATCCTTTATTATTTCATATACAGATCGATTTCGATGGTCCTCCGGTTAGTTAATAACAGATACATAATGGATGAATGATGGCATGAAAGAGATTGGACGGCGATGGCGGTAACGAGGACGGGGACGAGAGCGTATAAGGACGAGAAATCCGATCAGGATGGACCGTCGACGCGCACACAAAGCACCCAGATAGTTGGCTTAATTATAAACTACAATATCGCCAAATGGCGAGCGTAAAAGTCTATATCTATATCTACAATATATCCTGCAATCATCATGCCGATAGGAGTGTGGATCAATACGCTTCCAGCATCCCGCACATCTTCTAATGAATTCAATTGTAACAGTTTAGTAGTGTAGCGCCTCACTAATTGCAAAGCGGTGTGAAATTAAATTAGTAAAACCCCTTTTTCTACTTCTTCTTCTTCTGTTTGCATTTTATTTCTTCCCAACTAAGTAAGAGAAGTAAAGGTGTGTAGTTTTGTTAGTTTGGTGTTTACCTTAAGACTTCGACGTAGTCGTCCTTCGTCGTTCGTCGTCGACGCTCCATCGATCACTCACGCCCGAGCGCAGCCTTCGCGAAGAGATACAGATGTTCATTAGATTGGACATCCGAATCGAACGAAGGCGTCTTCATGAACATGAAATTGCTTCCGAAAAGGTGTAGTCAGTGGACGAAAGCATTTACATTTACACTCATCTGCACTCGAAACTAAAACAATCCCGAATGTCCTCTGCCGAATGCCCCCGCGTGTGTGGGTGGGTGGGTGTGTGAAAGGTCGACCCAATCTTCTCATCCGTTTAGCGATTATCCTTACCCATACAACCGTCCAAGCGTCCGCAGCGTTCGGGGTGTGGATAGTGTGAAGGCGCCGGGTGCAAAAGGGCAGTTGGGGCGCGAAAATGTAACATGTGTGTAATTCGCTGCTCTGTTAGACGCTTGTTACCGCGCCCGCCAAATAAAACAACTATGTACAACCAAATGCATTGGATGCATTTTCATCAAAGATTTCGCAACAATATTTTCAATCTAGGATAATAGAGAAACTGAGTAACTGAGTGAGTTTGTTGTGAGCTAGTTGCGTTGTAATTAACTTTGTTTTGGTGCAGCTCAACGGCCGCGGCCGGCCGGCGCCAGTGTTGGGCTTCTTGTTGTTGCCCAGTTTATTTAATTTAAATCGTCGACGTCGCTGCGTCGTCCCTGTCCGCGCAGCAATGCGATTATAATAGTTTCTTGCATCACCACTGGTGCTCTGTGCGGCTATATGTGACTTTAATTACCCGCACTGTAATTAGTTACGAAAATTCCAAATTCCCAAGATTTTTGTGGCAGTCTTTAATTGCCGGTGGCCGTAATTACTCAAGTTCGGTAATTAATAACCGATTAAACAAATATTTGAAAGTCGTTTACGCCTTGCCTATTGGGATGAACAATGCGCACGCAAGAACAATATCATCGTTACAGTGCTTTTCAATAGTTCAATAATAGCTCAATTCGGCATGGGCACAAGCACATAGAATTCTTCGTTGTTCCTTTGAAGTATGCGACGATTTATCATCGGCGGCCTGCCGCCGACACGAATAACAACAAAGTTAACTAATTACAAGTTATTTATTGCCATTAACACGCACACGTCCGCGGGGCGCGGCCGGCGCATGGAAAATAATTTGTAATTGCATGTCACGACATTTTTCGCCCGGCTTTTCTTTTGACTGACGACGCCCGACCGACCGACGCGACGGCAGGAGACGTCCTTTTTCCTGCGCGCATTGTTCGACGCCCGTCGACATCACGCAAACTCATTAGTCATCATCGTCCTTCTCCTTCGGTTCAGCCCGTGTCTAGCAAAATATGTATAATGCGTGCGTTTGGTATTTGTTGGGGTTGGCATAGGTCCTTTTTCCTTCTTAAACATGGTTGGAATCAATAAACTACGTGGAGAATTACATTGCGTTGAAATTCAATTAATATCAAAAGTTGCACACTGCACAAAAGGCAGAGATCGGTTGTGCATTCTATGCAAAAGTTAGTTGCTAATGTCATTTTCTTTGAGATGCTTGCTGCTGAAAGGGAGAGGTGCAAACAAATTCCATTCGCGATGCAATCACAGCAGCCGTAGCAAAACGCAACAGCAAAAGTTTGAATTAATTTTGCGTTAGTAAAGGGAATGAAGGCGGAACAAGGGCAATTGATAGTTGCGCTGGATTTATCTTCGGCGACCGACGTAACCAAGCAACGTTAATTAAAATTAATTGCGAACGAATTTAATACGAGTTGGCGGTGGAGTTGGTGGTGTAGCGTTGAAAATCTGAATGAAATTTAAAACCGATTGCGTGAAAAATTAATTTTTGACATCAACAAAATTGTAATAAGTAACCGACACAGGGGGTAAACGGATGAGGTTGTCACTGATAAAATTAATTAAAAAACTTTACGACGCCGACCGCCGAAGCCGCTCTATTAATTTTCTCATTATTATTATTCAGCGCAAAACTAATTCAATTTAGTGTACGCTATGTACCTAGTTATCTTTCGTTATCGATGCGAATAAGAATAAGTACATATTGTGCAAGAAAATACTATTATAAAAAAATTACATTTAAAATTTATTCGAATGGCACGGAATAAATTCCATGCGATTAAGTTGCGTTCGGTGTTCGGTGTGTTTGTGCAAAGTACAGGTATACAGGATTACGGCGTTATTACTCATCCGCAAGCGCGCGCGCAACAACATTTAAAATAACTATCGATTCGTACATGTAGTACCATCCCAGCTGCGTAAATAATTAACTCGGTATTACATTTAATCAACGTTGTATGCCGTTGTATTCTGTATCGGATTCTATCGATCAAGGAAGAAACCGGTCGCGGCCGGTACGCTAATTATCCTACCCGATTAATAACTAGTACCACTCCAAGCGATTGAAAAAGGTAATTACTTGATTCCCAAGCCGCAGCAGGAAAGGACGGAAAAGGAGAATAATTTTTTGCCCTCTATTCTATTTATTATCGAAAGACGCTTTGAATAAGTGTCATTGGCGAGGGGGAAGCGAACGTCGGTGGTGGTGGTGGCGTCGTCGAAGAAAAGCGATTATTCCTAGTTCCGCGCGGCAATAATTCATCAGCCGCGCCGCCGTCGATGCTGCCGCCAAGGCATACGCAATTTATCTGCAAGTCAATTCATTCCCCACAGTTGCGGCAATTCATCTATACGCCCAGAAGAAGAACAAGAAGAAGAAGAAAATGTGATGGGTGCAATTTCATTCCATAATATAATTTTTCTAAATGGCTTTGCTTTACCTGTAGTAAGTGTAGTTGTGGGTGATCTCGGAAATTATCCTTGTTGTCAAAGTTTGCTACTTTGGATCCTGTTAGTTATGCGAGTACTCCTACTGTTGCTTTAGGGTGGTTTCAAACTTTGTTTTCCTATTGTTCCGGATGATAACAAAAATTATTCCAGCTGCCGGCAAAATAACGACAATCGAATTGACATTAATAATACCAATGGAATGAACAACCCAGCAGGGAGAGGGTACAAGCGAACAATTACAATAATGATGATGATGGTCCTGCGCCCGGCCGTGAGAGGATAATAATCGTTACGCACGCTTCGGCTGACTTTGCTGCGCGCGCCGTAATTTTAGATTTATCCCTCGCTCTCCCGCTGGCTGCCCTGTTTCTCGACCGAGAGATATTTTACATATCGCATGCGCATGAGCTGGTCCCTTGCACCCTGCGCGTGTGAAGGCGCCGGAAACAAGCGGATTACACATGCGGTGTGTATGCATGCATCCTCGATGTGATTACGAATTAAAAAGGTGCAACGCTCGCAAACGCAAAGGATTATACTTACGCGGTGGCGATAATGAAACGATATTCACACCCTTAAAATAATTTTTGCGCTGCAATCATAGATAGATAGAATTCCACTGATGTAATTAATAATTACCTACATTAGCGCTATTAATATCCCAGACTATGCATACATAGTCACGCCTTGGCGAAAGGGGTGCAGGGGTGCATTGCAGGCTGCTGGGAACAGCGGCTAATTGAAGAGCGTCCTGATTAATCCGCCATGCAATGTGTATGCGCATACCAGAGTGCCGGATCCTTGCAAGGATGCATAGTTGCATGAAAGCACGTAGGAGGAAGGAGACGTGCTCGATGAAGCTATGATTACTGCTTTAATCACCTGTTTTTGTTGATTTGTCTTTGTCGTAATCGTAAGCGAAATGATAAATTCGACCGAGGAAATTTTTTTCCGGGGGATGGACATGAGCGCGAACACAGTGAATGTCCGATGCACGCGAGCGTAAAGAATCCGTGCGCTGAACGAGTCAGCGTGCCGTGAAAATCCGCGAGGACCGCTCGGGATCAATCTCGGTTACCAACCCCCTGGCTCGCATCTATCCTCTACTAGTCCCATACGCATCCACAGCTTCAGAGCAAGAGGAAGAGAAACGTAAATATATTTTGTTGAAATACCCAACCAACCAACCAACCCAGTTGTTAGTATGCGCGACGTGCGGCGCTCATAACGCACGACGTACCCTTTGCTTCATCGTCCTGACCATCGTCCTTTCTTCATCTCCGATTTCACCCTCTTCCCTCCTCTCTTTCCCTTCCTTCCTTCTTCATGTGGGAATAACAAACGAAATAGATAAACCAAAAAAATTGTATAATATTAAAGCCTGTCAGTTTCAGTTTACAGTCAATAATTTCGGACGAAAAATTAATTAATCCTGCAAACGTCACAAAAGCTCGTCGACCTACATCAAATTTTATTCCAGGGATGCGAGCAGGGGTTTGGAGGGTTGGATTTATTTTAATGACAACAAAAACAATGCGTAATTTGCATACTCTAGGTGAATTTTTTATATATTTAATTCCTATTCATTTCGAATGCGAATTTAAGAGAGAACGTTGGGCCACTCATTACGTATTAATGAACTATGTAGTTGCACGGTCGCCGAATGGACAAAGTGCCTGCCGCCATCCACGATGGCGCGATGTCATGGCAAGGGTTGAAAAGGTGGAAAGGGTGTGGAAATGCGTGTGGCGGGCGGGCGGGTGTGACGTGTCGGCACACTTGATGTGCGGAATACTCTTTGCTATCTGCTCCTCCCCCCAGCATCAGTGTGTTGAGTGTTGAGTGCTTATTTAACATAGGCGCCCGGAAATGACATGGGTTGTAATACGAATGACATCTTTATATCCAGCCTGTCGGAGCGCAACAAACGCACGCAGTCTTTAAAAAACAGATTGTTTTCATTAAATGTAAAGATTTACACATAACAAAACAATAAAAATTTTCACTAAATTGTTTTAATTAATTTTTTTAACAAAAAAATTGAAAGAGAAATAATCAGTGTTATGAATTGCAAAGGGGAGCATGGAAACCAAGGAAGTAAGCAAGCACGGAAGGAGTGAATTTATTTCAATGAAATGATAGTTGCGAAATACATTTGTTTCCTTTTGTGTGTGCGCTACCGCTGGTTGGCTGGCGCTCGGCGAGGAAATTTTCATACTTGCGAGCAGTGCGCAGCGCGAGAGCGTCTATAATTCAAAAAGGAACTTTATTATGGGGTAAGGCTTTTACCACCCGCCCCGTCGCCGTCGTCGGTGAAAGGAGTGCGAAAAGTAGGAAAAGTTTAACGCCAACCGATTGCCACACGATTACCGACGCGAAATAAAACGGCGGTTGGTGGAAAACTACCTGCACTTTTCCATCGACTTGAAATGCACTTGTGCCGGATCCAGGTTTCACGGATCATATGGAAAATAAGAAAATGTTATACTCACTCGCAGATTGTACAATTTTGACGCAAATCAAAAATTGATCAATACAACGTGTGTGTCTATTAATCAAAACTTAATTGGAATTGCAACTGCTGCATGTGTAGATGCATTCCGGTTGCAGGCAGCGAACGAACGAAATTTGAGAGAAAGCGTGTGCATTCGTAATCAAATGTCTCACGCTCTTCATCGTCGCGTCGACGGCGCACGCTGATGATGATGAAAAGGCGTCCAAACGCAATAGCGTTTCCTGTGCGCGGCGAACGGGAAACGCAAAGTCGATATGTACGAACGAACCGGTGTGTCGACGGGTGGCGCCTGCATTCATCCATTCAACATTCACCTTTTATCCTTATTATTATTATTATTGCGCTCCATGCATCCCCGTGCGCGTTACGTGGACGATATCGATGAGCAATATAATTAATATGAAATTGCATTCATTTGCCAATTAAATGGATCGTGTGCGAAAGAACGTGACTAATTGAGTGAATAATTTATAGCAATAAAAGAGCCAACAAAATGTTTTAATTACAACAATAAAATGACTGGTTGTTAACAGGTGATTATAAACCGGTTGGTTGGAATGATAGTTTATGATGTGATGCGAGCAAGAAGGACGTATTTAATTTCGTATGATTTACGGGACAACGGCGACGCGATGCGGAGTCCGAGAATTAGTCGAGTGTAATTTGCCGAAATTGTTGTTCGTTTCCCCAATGCGCTGCGCTGCATTGCATTGCATAGCGCGTTTCCAATTTCTAATTTCAAAACTATTCACACTCGTCGTAATTATACACCCGCGTAGAGCGCCGAGCAGAGTCCAATGTTTTACCAACAATTAGGTTTCCACCGACGATTATTCACAGTTTACATTCCACCAGCAAATCTTGCAATTGTTATTTAAAATGTTATTACTATTATTAAACAGCGCGCAAAAAGGATGGGCATGGATATGCAAATGTAATAATATTGTTAAATTTAATTTCAATTAAATTGCTCAATACGGACGAGCAAGGATGGGGGGGTGTTTTGTTGCTAGTACATATGGGCGCCGCTCAATCCTATTTCGAATGCCAATCCCTCGCATTTCTGCTGGCGCGCTGAATATATACACAATTTAGACACACATCCGGTGCGATTATGTTACACTATGCGTGTGTATGTCTTACCATCCTTGTTCTCTTTGAGCCATAGTCATAAATTGAACCAAATGTTGCAATAACCAGCAAATAATCCTGCTTAAAACGCATCTATTTAAAATTAAAAATGAATTAGCACCTGCGGCGAATAATAAGCAGGGTTTTGGTTTCTGGTTGGATTTGCATTTGATGGTGGAATTTGAGGAGAACATTCGGTGGATATTCAAAACAGTTGCGCGCCCCGGAACAATTTCGAATATTAACACGTTCGCCATGCGCATTAACACGAACGCAAATTAATACATATCGTCGCTTCTCGGCTGCTTGGCTGCTGTCCGCGTTCGCATTCACATATAGTCCTTCCGCTCGCGCCCGCCGCGCGCCGTTCACATGCATGTATGGAGCGCCGCGCTGTTATCCTTCGACGCACAATATCCCATTTCTTGCGCTTCATTATCCTTTCCTCGGCGCGGCGCACGCTCGTGTTTTCGCTGTCAAGTCAAATATTCACCGAATTTCAATTTCCATTCAACAATCGCGCGCGCGTCCATACATGTATTATCCTAGCGCCGCCAACTAAATAATCCGTGGCAAAAACGACGTCGACGGATTTCATCGCGCGCAAATATTGATAATATAATGTGACAAACATCGCCTAATATTTGAAATAATAATATAATAAGTATAACAATATTTGCAAATTAGAAATTATTGATGATATTTAATTTATGCAATGGATATAATAATGGGGAAAAGGGGTTGATGCTAAAGCCTTTTTGGTCCTTTGCGGCTTCAATTAGCGCAAAGCCCCGCCGCTCGCTATAAATTAACCGGAAAAACTAAGCCAGGCAAACCGCCACCCCTTGACCGCATCATGCGAATTAATATTAAATTTTAAACATTACTTTAGTGCGCGATATGATAAAACAATAGCTCGTTTGATAGCTTAGTTGCTTTCCCATCACTATTGTGGTGGCGACTGTGCGTTGGTCGCGCAGGAGTTTATTTAATAAAAGTGTTTCGCCGGTGTTTACGATATACTCCAACTGGGAAATTTGTTCCTGGCCGGGAAGAGGAAGGCCCTTGTCGGCTGCTCGTTTGTCGCGCAACATTATAAAAGTTTTCATCAACTCAGTTTTGTCATTTACGTTGATAAACCCGCCGCCGCCGCCACCCGCCGACTTTTCTACTTTCACCAACGGCGTGCGCTGTGTACTTTGCCAACAACAACAATAACAACAAACGCGTGCGTGCGTGTGTGCAAGTGGCAACCGGGTCCGATGATGAAATGAAAACTTATCTGCCTGATAGCGGCGGCGGACCATTGGAAATTATGAAATTTTTCGCGTGTCACCGGCAAAAGTTTCCGCCAACAATATATGGTGTGCAATGAATGAATGCGTGCACATCACTCGCGGGAATTTCGGAAAATTAATTAATATCGGATGTGCAAACGATGTCCTTGCGTTACGTTGTCCTTGTTAATTGAAAAGTTTGCTGCTTTCCAAAAATACTAATTTTTTGTTTGGTTTGTCAGGAGCCTGTTTTTGAATTTATCGCAATGCTATGTGTATTATCCTTGTTATAGTTTTATACGGTAACAGAATATTAGTTTAATTAAACGAGCGCAATGTGGAATGCGGAAATGTCGGCTAGCGCGCGGTTGCATTAAGGTGTAAAACAGACGGGAAAAAATAGTGGTCGACATGAATTTATGTCCGGTAGTTAAAAGGCGACGTTGTGTTAAAACGAATTAGCGCCAGGCTCCAGGATATGTGTGGTGCGGTCACAGCCAGCTCTCATGCCCTGAAAAACGCGAAAACTTTGTTGTGCGGAAAGTTATGACGGTGCCGAATTAAAAATTCGTGAAAAAATGTAATTATGTGTGTGTCTCATGTCATTTCGCTTTCAATGTGCGCATGTTTCGCATTCTTTCTCGGCTTTCTGCACAAATTGTTCGAAATTTTGCGAAATATTTTGTTTTGTTTTGGATAAAATGCTAAAGAAATTTTTGGTGTTTTGCATCATCATTTCAATTATTTTCTTTGCATCTAACACTGAAATTGCTTAATTTTTATAACATTTCATACATTTTATAGTATAAATAACAATAATTCACTTTGCTGACCACGCAAAGTTTATTATTAATTCGTTTAATGTTATTTTAAAGAAATTATTATCATTTTAAATACTGAGTTTAAAATTACACATCTAAACATCTGAAAATGAAATAAAATCCATCAATAAAATAGGACTTTGCAGAACAGCAAACTATTGTTTTAGTTTTTTATCATCAATTTTTGTAGTTTGGCGGCATTCAATTGGCTAAAAATATGCAAAATAGTTGAAATTAAACAACCAAAAAATCATGTGTTTGCCCGTGTTTCGTCCGTCTGCCGAAAAGTTTTTGATAAATACCACCGCGCAGCACCCCAAACGGATTTA
>JARJDR010013539.1:0-14334 GCA_030264135.1 Myllaena sp. GC000078 | reverse complement strand
TACTTGATATTTTCTAAGAAATCCATTGGTGCGATCATACCTCATATTTTGAGGTTGCGGGGAAAGAGCGCAACATAATGCCGTCGTCCGTACGAAATTATTGAAATATGTATAACTTTGAAATTAAATAACAGAATTTAATCGTGTAAAAAGCATTTCGTAAATGACAACAGCAGAATTCAGATTTGGCATCGTAATGTGAGAATATAGCTTTTAATTAGTTTTAATTGAGCGCTAAAGATCTTGACAAGAGGCATTCGCATCATCCGTCATGTCTTTTTAATCTGTGAATAAAGGTACTGTATTCAATTTAAATTGTGATTTTTGTTAGTGGAAATTATAGAGAATTAACTGCACTTTATGACAATGCCAAGTTTGGGCAAATATTTCAAACATAATAAAAAAGCTATAATGTTGAAGTTGAACCGCGTCGATCTTACCCCACTTCACCTTAATAGAAAACGTTCGTTATTGACTAGTACTCAATTTATAATCAAATAATTAAAAACAATCCGCTTAATACGTGCTAAAGTAATATTTATTTGGAAAGTCTTATGAAGGCAATCCTTCCATAAAATCGTTAAAGTCGTATAGGTAAAAAATGCACTCACCTAATTTGATGTCATGATTTTTAATTAAGATCACTTTATGTACATTTCCTCCAGACACATCGCCCGCAACATTCACCAATAAAAATTCGCCTGAAATGGAAGTTTTCATAAATTTAATTTACCAAATGTCGCGTTTCTAATTAAAAAAATATATTATGCTATTGTTTTATAAAACTACTGGTGACTTTAATATTGAAATAATAAAACAAATAAAACCCTAAACCCTATGAATAATGAAAAAGTTGAGAATAAACATTAGTCTAATTATTTATATTATTCGCGCACTATAAACTGTTTCTACTGTATATGTAATTACTACCGCTACTTAACCTCACTTTATAAACACGTACAACATTTTCGCAAATAAATCGACAATAAATAAACAGAAATTTCTGGTTATAAACAAGTGATAAGAGCACTTACCCTCAATGCATTCAGCATCCTCAAAGATCTCATCCAACTCCCTCACAGTCATAGAACAACACCCGCAAATGAACAGAGTGATAATGCACACAACAGTGTTCATTTTCACCGAACATTTGAGACCACACGGTTTTAAAATCACTTGTTCCCGCACCAGATGAGTAATTACATAACTATTATTAATAATATAACACTGAACGATAAGTTATTGATGATGTGATGTACTTCTCAGCTTGGATCATCTCTCACTGATTGTTAGGCCATTGAGGTGTTTCACATGAACCTGGTATTGCGTTCACTAGGGAATCCCGCGTTTATATAACTAATGAATTTATATGAAACTTAAGTAAACTGGAATCTATAATGTAAATACACAAACTGTATGCCAATGCATGCGATGCATGCTGAACATGTGCTTCTAAATGCAATGAAAAGAAAGAATACAAGCAAGTCCAATTTTATTCCAATTTCGATCACCGTGCTGCCATCTCTTAGCTGAATTGCAACTCGCTATGTATACAACGTGACAAACATCACTTTCGCCACTTTCACGGTCATCACGCGGAATCATTCCAAATTTCAGTTCATTAATTTAAATACATACGTGTTCGTTCACCGTTGCCACCATATTTCACCTAAGCATCCATCAACTCATCGAGGATGAAGGCAAAAATCCGGATCACACAGTCCGTAATTGATGTAAGTTTACAAAAACACACGTCATCATTCACACTTCCAATCTAACTCGATCATTTTGCAGCGGATTAAGTTTTGCAAAGTCGACGAATGTGGGGCATTGTATGGAGTATTCCACCAAGACACACAATACATTGTTGGATTATTCACTAATGATGACTACTCCTATGCAGACCTCCTCTTCCCTGCAAACCTTGATATGTGTGGAGCATTCCAAATGGGTCCCATCAATAAAGAAGAAGTGAACAAGATCCTGATGGATGTGGATGTCACAGACAATCCAATCTTCATCTCAGTGCCAGAGGCAAATATCGTCACAGCATACCATGTCATCAATAATAAGTTGGAGACTGCAGAAATGAGCATTGTCAGCGATGCAAGCATCTATTCAGATTTCATTCACATCAGGCTTGAAGCGCCCATTCTTTTGACCTCAGAGATTGATGTGGAGAGTGTTAATGAAGAGCTCTTGGTACTCAGGAAGCAGATCAGTAGTGGAAAGCTGGCTTTTCATTGTGAAAAGTACTCTTTATTCATTTTGAGTGAAAACAACCTAGTGGGTGAAATCGATATTACTGAAGAGACTCAACTGGGCAAGCTGCATGATTACTATGCTAAGCAGGGAGAAGTGGAGTACAGCAGGAGTAAATCGGAAGAGCATGAAATGGAAATCTTACCCATTAACATGCTGAAGAAAGCAACGATTGATAAAAATGAAACAGTGAATGCACATTCTCCAATTATTCAGATTGAACAAAGTAAGGCTTTGTACAGTGTTTAATTCTTCATTAATGGTTTGCTTTTGTGTTGCAGATGAAGCGAAATTATTGAATATAGTTTTATACATTGATGCAATTTCACTTGTACATAAGGAAACCACCCTGATGCAGTTGTACACAATTTTGGTGGAAAGTGCGTGTAGAAATCTAAAGCTGATTGGTAATTACATCATGGATGTGATGACTGAAAATGACAACAACTTGCCACGCAAATTTCAACCTGAAATCTTGCATTTCTTTCCGAGTAAATGCGGTCATTTTGTGACAAGGATATTGAACAAACATGGTGAAGACGAAGGTAATTATAATTATCATAAATTAAGTAAAATTTTAATATTGCTGAACTTTTTTTAGAGAACATCAGAATGTTACTCCATAAAAACTTCTTGCTTCATAGACATAGACCGGTATTTAGGCGTGGCAACGTCTATCACTTCAAAACAAACGAGATGAACGGACAGCCCCGCTTGGTAAATCCTCATAAAGAAGTCAGAGTTCAACCTGGAGGTAATTATGACACATAAAAACCAATTCACCACGCCAAACATTGAAACATTCCATTCATAAATCAAATAAATCCTCATTATTGCCAACGAATTGCCTTTTATTCGTCTCGAATTTATTTTCAGGCGGGGTAGTTGCAACGGTTGATGGAAACTATCATTACTACCATTATAAACAGGACGGTATGGATGACGACGGCTGGGGATGTGCCTATCGCTCCCTTCAGACGCTCGCCTCCTGGATGCTGCTGCAGGGATTCACCGACAAGCCGGTGCCTTCATTCAAACAAATCCAGCAATGTCTGTATGACATTGGCGACAAACCGGCGTCGTTTATTGGTTCACGGCAATGGATCGGTTCCACCGAAGTCAACTTCGTGCTCGAATCCCTCTTGGGGATAACCTGCCGAATTATCAACGTTAGCTCCGGCGAGGAGTTGGCGACCAAGGGACCTGATCTTATTTATCATTTCCAGACGTATGGAACACCCATTATGATCGGTAAATATTCGTCAATATTTAAATTTGAGGCAATTCTTATTTTGAATTTTTTGTTTTAGGTGGTGGAGTTCTGGCTCACACAATAATAGGAGTGGATTACAATCGTGATTCAGGGGATATTAAATTTTTGATACTTGATCCACACTACACGGGGGCGGATAATATAAAAACGGTCGTTAGCAAAGGCTGGTGCGGGTGGAAAAACATGAGTTTCTGGGACAAGAAGGCGTACTACAACATGTGTTTGCCAATTGTATAGAATTGTATGTAATGTCATTTCCTTTTTTACGTGTTGTACTTTTTAAGTACTCGTTTGTTACAATTACGCCAATTAATTCGTTTACTTTTACACAAAGAATGAACATACATATATAAATATATCAATTAATATATATTGTGTTATCAAAGTGGTGAAAACTCTCTTCATGCTAGGTGTTTGTATGGTGTGTGATGTGATTTCTTTGAAATCTACATTCATGTAATTCGTAACGAACATGGACCGTCATAATAGTAATACATAGTAAAATCGACAAATCATAATTGCACAGCCTAAATTGATAAAAAATCGACTAAACGAAATGGTCATTTGCATATGCAACGCAACGCAAGAGCAACACACATACACACTGATTAAATCCTTAAGGCACTTGTGGTCATCATGTCGTTGCATTCTTTCTTTGTAATTGCGTGGGTGTTGGACGTTTAGTTTACTGGTGTGCATTTTGGTAGAGCAGATTGTACGCTGCACCGAGCGCCCAACTAATCTCATGTCCATCAATTTTCTTAAACAGCTGAAAAAAAAGGATCAAATTTATTGTAAAAGCAATCAACTGAAACAAGGTCAGCTCACATTAATGGTCGTTGAATTATCCAAACCGAATCCATCTTCAAGCAGCGTCACGATGAAGGTCATATCCAAACACATGAACGGTTGTTCAATATTAGCATCCTCACAAGCTAAATAACAAATAATTATTGGAATGACTCGATAAAAATGACGATGAAACAACTTACCATCAATTTGTCCTCTCTTTAACTTCTCGATCGTCACCGAGCCACCTTTGGTCTCATCGATCAAACCGCACTCGGCAGCCCGATCGAAATAGTAACTGAACGCAAAGATCTTCTTGTTGGATAACTCCTCCAGTGGTGTAGCCCGAGAGCGAACATAATCTCGGACTATGTCAGTACACTTGTCCATATCGACAATGGGAGTGTCTTGCTTTTGGCGAATTGAGGATGAAGGATACTCCTTAGTTGGGTAGTTATCTTGTGGTCCACTCACGAGGTAATCTGTACCACCATAATGCCATTTCTTACCCTTGACGACGGGATTTACACAGACGCTGGTGATTTGCGTGGTATCCTTGCTGTCGTATGTAAGAATCTCTTTGCGTGCGGCCATCAAGCCTAAGCCTAAGTAACTATTCGTGAACACTTGTGTTTTACCCTGAGGTATCAAAGCCTCGTGGATGAACTCTTTCTGACTGAGTGTTGCCGGCGTTTGCGGTGCAAAGGTCACTTGTGTGGAGCCACCACCCAGATCCAACGCTGCCACCGTCTTTGCAGGTTTGGAATTATCTACAAAGAAAAATAATGTTACATTTTCCTTTCTAGAAGGCTTCTGGGATTCATACGTAGGAGATAGTTAACGGTAAACCAGCTGAAGATACCCTCATCGGTACCATCCATTATTTCAACCGAATCATCCCGGGTCTGGAATGGTACCTTCTTGAACAAATCCCGGATGGTATCCAGCAATTTCTCGGCCTTTGCAGCGGGCAACAACCGCAAACCTGCTGTCGCCTTCAATATCAACACCGTGTTCTCCCAGTGCTTCTTCGGTATTTCGTTCTTCGCCTTCTCGATTAGACTATTAATACTTTCGGCCGCCTTTGCGGGATTATCGGCGAATGCCGACAAACCCGGCTTGGTGTATTCGAATAACTCGCGATCGAGTATCAGCTCGCCGTTGACAATCGCCTTGTGGAAGCTGAATGCGAGCACCCGCGACCCGGTGCTGCCAGCGTCGAGCACCACCGCATAGACAGGGTAGTGCCTGCCCATAGTCTTCGCCACATGGTCGACGATGCGATTGCTCACATGCCATGGAATGTCATCGGTATACGCGAAGATCACGAACACCAGCAGACTGCCGCTGATTAACAGGCATATCAATGATTTGAAAATGCCGCTCGATTCAATGCTGTTCGAACGGGATTTCTGCTGCTTGCCTTTTAGCTTCGGCGGCTTTGCATACTCCTTATCGCCGGCCTGATGTACAAATAAACAGACAATTGTCAATGCACAGTGGGCGATGATAAGATAATTATTTAAATACATAGTGTATATTTATAAGTTCCACTATTGTATTTCAATACAATAACAACCTTGCATAAACGGTCGCAATTTCACGCATTTTATGGCTAAGCGGGGCGCACATGCAATTAAAACGAATGGAAATCGAATTGCACATAAAACCACATCAAAACTACTTAAATTCGAACAGAACCCAATAAAAAACACTAATACACTATGCTAGGTACATAATACATAATTGGAAAGAAGTGAGCTTGTGATGTAAACAATTTTTGAACATCAAATATAGGCATTTGCAAAGAATTACTATACAAGTGTTAAGTGTTAGAACACACCTTGCAAATTACGCTGCATCACATACAAATCCACGCAAACTTACGATGCAATTCATAGATGATAGAAAATGCTACAACACCGAGACCCAAGGGCGAGAGAGTCAATCTCTTAGAAAATTAAATTTGTACTGGTCGCAAATCGTACATCCAAACGAACGTGACTCAAACTGTGGAATGCACGAAAAACTCTAATTACATAAAACGACGGTAACATGTTCATTTCGGTTGCGTATCGAAATTAACACAGGAACAATCGAACGATGGACAACGAATTAAAAATAAACACGTTTGGCACTCGTGCAAATAACAGCAAGAGACGAAATTTGAAAAAGTTCGCACATTACCTTTCGTCTTCTGAGGTCGGGCATGTTTTCTAATAGAAATTACGCTGACGACGATGACGACACCTCTCGCACAGAGCACTCCGATACGGAATGCGTATTCAATCGACCCCGGTGATCAATTAGTGAGATGTGACGATCGATAACATATGTCGTGTAATAATTACGCGGCTGTCACCACTAGAGGACAATTAGCCAAAAAGCGCGCACACGATTGCACACGATAACACACCAAACAACGGAGTGGTTGTAGCGGTTGTAGCAAAACACTGGACAAGGAGCACTGCCTTGCAAAATGTGATTAATAATAAAAACACACACTCCACCGCGGCCGATTGAGTATTGATAACGCAAGTGATAAACGTCGCGCTATTAAATTAATTTCCGACGCGTCATGCTCTCCTAGCATGCGGACGTATTACGTGTATAATGTATATCGACCTTCGCAGTAGAATCGCTGAATAGATGATGATAAATTCCACGCGCGCGACTAGACGCCAACGTTCTCGACGCACATTGATAGTGGAATTTAGGCAGGGGCCAGGCAGCAAAGATGCGATCGTGTCATGATGACAAAACACTGGCTGGCCGGCACAAGGCTAACTGGTTGTTGCTTGCTCGCGCGCGGAAAATGGGAAATGACCGAACGGGCGCTGCTTACCTCGTTGAACCAACTTCCGCTCGATGCGCGCACCGTGCCATTCTCGCTATCGTCGCTATCGTCTTCGCTTTCAAGGAATTTACGCCGCTCTGAGTAGTCGGACTGCACGTACATATCAAACGCGAACTACATGTCAGATGCGAGAAAATGCAAATTGTCGAGCTGGCCGCGCGTTGAGCTTACTAATGAAGAAAAGTTCGATTTTCTCTGCGTGACAGACGCAGCGATGATAGATAGAGAGCGGGCATAACCTAACTATTTCTCAAAGGGTTAAACGTAGGGGAGGAAAATTGCTTGTAATAATCTAATATTGAGTGATAATGAGTGAAATCAGCAAGAATTTTCTAAAGAAGTGTCGCAAGAAGCAACTGCGATGCCAAGCCATAATCGAAAAGGACGGTGGGGCAATCTTTGATGACCAGCCAACACCTGTAAGTCTCAAATCAACACTCTTAATTATTTATCATTTTAATTTTTTTATTGTTATTACCCTCGATAGAATCTCGTTATTTGTAATGCTGGTCTATCAAACGGTTTATCGTCGGCTACAATTTTCGAAAACTTCAATAAATATGGTCCCATTCACAACATACACATGCTACCAGGAAAATCCTATTGCTATATTGTTTATAATGATAGCACTTCTTCTGAAAAAGCATATACGAATTGCAATGGTTTATTAAATATTGCACAAGACAATAAACCGATATTCCTAGCATATGCCCAAGAATTTTCTCTACCACAAGTTGAATTAGATTCGTATACAAGACCACCTGGTTTATCAATCATTGCAAACATTATATCCAAAACGACTGAAAGTTTGTTAATAAACCTGGTTGACAATGAATCTGAAAATACGGAGAACCAAAGTCTGAAGCATAGATTTGTGAAACATTATGGCTATGAGTTTCGATATGACATCAATGATGTGGATAGAACCAAGCCACTTGATGAAAAAATACCTCCAGAATGTGAGCAACTCTTTGGATACATGGAAATGGTTCCGGACCAACTCACAGTCAACTGTTATAATCCTGGTGATGGTATTCCTCCGCATATTGACACATGCTGTGCTTTTGAAGGACCAATTATTTCTCTTTCATTGGGATCTGATGTGGTTATGGAATTTCGTCATGCAGATGGAAGACATTCCTCTGTTTTATTACCACAGAGAAGTCTAACAATTATGAATGACGAGTGTAGATATATGTGGACACATGGCATTACACCCAGGAAATATGATATTATCCAGACTCCTAATGGAGTGAATTTGCAGGAAAGACAATTCAGAGTGTCTTATACCTTTCGAAAAGTAAACATGACTGGGAAATGCACTTCAAACTATCCTGAGATGTGCAAAAGAAACAAAACGAAAGAGATTGATGAAATATCTGCCAGAAAATTGGAAGATTTGCACGTGCAACAGGTGTATAACAACATTGCTGGTCATTTCAGCGACACACGACATACACCTTGGCCAAACGTCTTAAAATTCATTAATTCGTTTGAAACTGGTTCGATTCTGCTTGATATTGGATGCGGCAATGGAAAGAATATGGCACACAAGAAAGATAATTTTTATGTGAGTCTTACCTTCACCAATTGCTTTCTAGAATATGACATAAACAACATTATTTTATATTTCAGATTGGATGTGATAATAGCATCGGTTTGTTGGATCTCTGTCGCGATCGGGATTTAGAAGTATTTGCCTCCAACTGCATGTATCTACCATTCAACGATTCCATTGCCGATGGCATCATCAGCATCGCAGTGATTCACCACTTAGCAACACACTCAAGAAGAAGGCATGCCATTGCCGAAATCGTACGTCTTTTACGCGTTGGCGGACGAGCATTGATTTATGTCTGGGCAAAAGATCAGAACCGAGAGGATCGCTCAAGTTATCTCAAGCAAGATAGGAAGAATCGAAAACCAAATACTTCAATCAGCGCTGATAGCGCTAATGCCAAGCAAATTAGTGTTGGTACAAATGTCGCGTTAACAGTACACACAAATCGAAAGCAATTTGTTGAGCAGGATGTGTTAGTGCCATGGAAGCTAAAGAATCAGGCTGGTGCTGTTGAGAATAATGATAACACCGAATTTTTGCGTTATTATCATGTCTTCGAAGAAAACGAATTAAAATCGTTGCTTGAATCCTTTGATAATGTCAATATAATGGAATACTATTATGATCAGGGTAATTGGTGTGTTAATTTCGAGCGTGTCCGGTGATAAATCTTTATTTAGACATAATTTGGTCGAAAATAATGCAGGAGTTGTTGATAGTCATAGTTTTCAAGTATTTCCAAGAGTTTTGGAATCTTACTTTTGACGTTCATACCTTTGAATTTATAATAATCAACATATAAATCTGTTATTATTCCTAAAATTAGATAATTTGTATATTCTTTGATTTGATTAAGTAGACATTTTTAGTTACCATGAAGTCGATCACAGTATGAAGGCTGTTTTTTATATTCTTCCCTGTAAATCTTCTCGTTTTCCAATAATTCTCGATAGCGTTTGCTCAATGTCGCCATGGTATCATCACAATCATTTACATCGAGTTCGTGTAATGCATTAATTAAATCAATCTTTTCTTTTAGTTCAATGTAACCTTTTAACTTTGGGTCGATTATCCCCAAGACGTAATTAATACTTTCATCATTGATATCTAAAACAAGTTTAATCAAATAGATTTATTCTTATGCTGATTTTTGTTTGTTTTACTTGCACTGGCCTCAAATTTAATGTTCTTCTTTGTGGCTTGTTTGCTGAAGAACTCTTTCAAGATTGAAATAGTCGAAATATTATCCGACTTGAAAACTCCTTCACCCTTTGCGTATTTACATTGAAGAATTGTATCCAAAAAGGTTGATTGGAAATTCAAAACCGTCTCCTCATTAAAGTTGGGCTTCTCCGGCACTTCCGGTAAGCAGGTATTCACCCATGAATGCATTTCAGCGAGACTAAACAATCCGCGTACATTTAGCACATTAAATGCTCGTTGTTCGTCGAAATGATGAATGCGTAGATGCAAGGATAGCGGCTTAATCTCATACTCGCGCATGTGACAGAATTTCGGTTGGATTAATGGTGTAATATACGCCTTCAAAGTGCCATATTGCCCCTCAATCGTGCGAATTTTCACCTCCAATCGATTGGTATTCACCTGACAACGATAAGTTGCTAGTAGGAAATTGCCTGCTTTCAAATCGGCATCGCTATAGCTAACAACCGCTGAGTTCTTTTCCACGTCCAACAAGTCCAAAGGCACATCGCTCTGAAGGAGAACGTTATCAATGGCGGCGGGCACTTCCAGCGTGAGCGTGTACGATGCACCTTCTTTGCTTAGAATCATCGAATCTTTGATTTTCAACATGGGTATCGCTGAAAACTCGTCGAGGAAGCTGTGCGTTAGCGATTGGTATTTTTCGCGTTCCTTCATCAGCGTTGATTGCAACTCGTCGATTTCGGTTTTCAGACGCATTATTTTATGCGCCGCATCCGCCGAGTACATGTACGAGGAGCCGTTTTGACTATCGCCGCCCACCTTTTTATCGCTCGCTTCGGAGGTGAGGCCGAAGACGCGACCCGTATAGGTCGAAACCACAATCTCGTCGAAGCCAAGCGTGCTCGCAATGCCGCATTGCAGAGAAGTTACACTTTCATTGCAGTTCTTCAATAATTACAACTAAAGCATTTCATCGATTCAAGTTAATTACACTTACATAGACAAAAATCATATTTGGACGATCAATCTTATCCAAAATATTGAAACTGTACACTTCGATATTGCCATCGCTCCGACCAATCATCAAATTTTTAGCGCCATCTTTAGTAAAGTCGTAGGCCGTTATACAACTTATTGAACTCATGTTTTTCGCGTTGTTTAACAGCCAACGGTCAAAAGTATGCGCCCTGTGAAAGAAAACACACTAGAATTACATTTTAAGTAAAGTAGCTAAACTTTATACCGTTCTAAGTCTAGTAGACCAATTTTTCCATCAACGGTCCCGAAGAGCACGAAATGCTTGTCTTCAAAGTCATAAACATGAAGAATTGTGGGCGCTGATTCAATTTCGATGCTATGTGTGACACGAGCATGCTCCAAACTTCTTATCATCCTTCCTTCGCAAGCAATCAACGAGATCAAACGGTGAGTCTTCCAAAAATACACAAAAAACGTTAGAAAACATTAAATTTAACTGATTTCAAATTGGTACCTTGTCCAAATACAAAGCAATTACATCAACAATACGATCACCACATAAATAGGAACCCACATCCTTGCAATCCCTGTAGTGATTGTAGATATGTTTGCCACAAACGAATAAATCATTTCCCAAGACATACCTTGAAGAAATACTCGAAAATTTACAAGGAAAAGTGAGATATGTCAACTTACATGGAACTAATAGGTTCAGTTAAATTCGTATCGAAGCTAAGAAACAGCTTCCCTTTCTTGGTGAATCCGCGCACTTCATTATCAGTCGCAAGGAAAATTTTATCATGCGGTGTGCCAATGGCTCCTGCCAACTGCAACGAGCTACATTTCGCACCGGGTAGCGTCTTGAAGTGCAACTGCACATCCTCTTTCTTAATAGAAAACACCTGCAGAATACCATCCTGATCGGCGACTGCAATCTTTTGTGTTTCTTGCGGACTCTCCTGTGGCAGCAGCTTCATGCAATTGTTTGAGTTTACACCGATTATTGTGTAATCAATGCGTGTTAATTCCAACTCCATTATGTTAAACTAACAATAATATAATTTTATCAATCAAAACACAGTTTATTTTACTTCCAGAAAAATACTATTGCAGAGTAGGTTTGAATCGATAAACTCACCGTGACAACAGAAACCACTTCGATACAAACAATTAATCGAATGTTTAATTTATGCGCATCGGTTCGGCAAGACAACAGATCAATGCAAAATATGGTATACATAATGGTAGGGATACACAAAGGTTCTAATTTGCAATACCGTTAAAAACAGAGTAATTGCATAATTTAGCGCATCATTAAACAGAAGTTGGTGTGCGCTTTGTGCATAACATGCTGATGGTCATACGGCATGGGCATAGGTCAAGGCGACCGGAAGTCGATTCAAGATCAGACTCGTTGATAAATTTCACACAATAAACACTGCAGTTCTAGCCAGTAAAAAATTACTCATGTGCCGAAAACAATATGCATCCAACCATGGTTTAAAACGGGAAATTATTTGTATCCGCTTCTTCCTATACCTACGCTGTCATTGTTTATTATGTAAACTTTTATCAATGGTTCAAAAAAAAATACATGGAAGAAATCAAACTTCCCCCAAAACTTCTATATTGATATGTAATTGACTTGGGAGTTCATATACCCTACCTAAATGTTTGATCAATGCTATAATAGCATGAGTTTGATTGCACGTAACAAACTCATCGCTCCGCAACAGTTCATGAATACGCTTAGCTACCAAACAAAGCCAATAAAAAAGAATCACCTATATAGGATTGTATACCAGAGCGCACCTGAGCTATTACAAACACGACGTGCACCGCGTCGGTGGCGGCAGAAATCATCAGTACACGCCGAGGGCGTTGAGCGCACGCACGTGTCGCACGCGGGTGCTGTTATCATCCGCACAGTACGCAAGAAAAATGCACGCACACGTTTCTTCATGCCACGCGACATGTAAAAATATCTTGTTAAATTAAACGGTGGTGGTAGTGATGTGCTTTAAAACCGGAAGTACCACAATGCCTTCAACGTTATCAAGATGGAACTTCAAGCTGGATTGCTTTAAAGTGTAAAAACACCCCAGGATAATCCATCCAATGGAAATTTGTGTGTTTACTCTTGCGGTGTTACTAATCGAGCGCGTGTATGGTGAATATTTAAACATCTCCAATTTGGCATCATTCAAACAGGGCGTCGGTAAGTCCACTATTCACAGACTCGTTTTTTGGTGCAGCAATTATATAATGGAGTGTATCATCCGGTACCATGCCATGCCATTCATCGCCAAACAAACTTTTCGTAATTTGATCAATAGTCGCCACTTGTTTACCTTTTGATTACCTCCTGACCTGGTTACTTACTGGTTACCTATACATGCAACAAGACCAATTTGAAATTAGTCTAAAACTTGTCGTTGGTAGAATTTGCCGCTATCGAAAATGCGCTCCACAATCACCTTCAGAGCAGCTATAAGCTGGAGGACTTCTTTTGGACGGGCTCCGGTGATGGCCCGTACACGGCTCCGGATGAAGACGATTTCACCACCTTCACGACAACGAAGACCATTTACATGACCACCACCACAACCTATGTAATCAGTAATAACATCCCAATTTGCTTACTTAGTGAGTCAAGAGGAATAATTATAGAATACCAGTGAACAACCCACCACTACCGAAACCATCATTGATTCGTCGCCGGACGATCTAGACGCCGATAAAGAGTTCTGGCTGCTGACCGTGCTGAAGACAGACGGCCGCGATCCGGACGTGGTGGAGCTACGCCGTAATTTGGCTAATCTATACCGGAAAGCGTTTCTACGGCAACAAGCGCGCCACTTGGGTATCAAACCCCGTATCAAACGACATGATAAACCCATCAATGTCTACATCCATAAGATTGATCGACAGCCCCTCAACGGCGAGGACAAGATCGAGGTGATTTATCATGTGGCGGTGGCGGGTCAACCTGTTGACGCCATCACCGCTTCGGAGGATATGCGGCTAGTGACCGACAGCGAGGTGAAAGACGAACTGGGCTTTCCGTTTCTCGTCAAAGCCGAACGTAATAATTCATCTCTATCACCAAGTCGTTCATTCTATTCTCAAGATTTGTGTTGTAGCCTATATTAAACCAACCGCGGCGCAGGGTCTCGCCGAAGCCAAACCCGCCTGGCTCTTCGTGAGCATCTCGTTGATCATATTGATCATACTCATTCTGGGTGTAATACTCATCGCATTTTGCGTGACCAAACATAAAAACACGCCGACTATGATAAGTGGAACGCAATCCGGTGTGGTGAATGAGGGATTTCAGCGGGATGCAACCGACTCGAAGTACACGAGCGGACGTCGCAATCAAAATCCGTCGCCGACGTACATCAACTTCCGGCAGCAGGCGTCCAACGAGACGCTGCGTCCGAATAG
>JARJDR010013531.1:0-10290 GCA_030264135.1 Myllaena sp. GC000078 | reverse complement strand
CTTGCGGGCGTACGAATAAGATTAATGATGGCAGATTGCGTTTAATGCACTTTTAATATCACACGCTGTTAATTCATAATTACACAAGTTTTGCGCCCGCAAATTGACATCTTTATTGCGGTGATTATGACACATTAGAAGTTCTCGTAAAATGCAACTTGGAAGTTTTCGAGTGATGAGCACACATGCGTCGGCAACCAACCCCTTTGCGTACGTGAGATTTGGATGGCGTTTTGAATAAAACGAGTGGGTCGTGTGCCAAAGGCGCGCGCGCGCTGCAGCATGATGATCAAGTCAAGTCGAGACTGCATCCTTGAACCACTCGACTGCGACGTTCGTTCTTCGCCCATACTTTTGCTCGTGGCTCATTTAAATATTCTCGGAGCAGGCGCATGAACAATCACTCCACCCATTTCCCGGGTGAGAGGGAAGTTGATAAGAGTGCGCTCGAATAATAGGTGCAGTTAGCACGTGCGTAATATGTATTATGCGAGTTTTGCGCGCGCCATCGTTATCGTTTCGCAGCGAGGCGTAAATTATGCGCGCTTCCTGTGCTCCCCGTGCCTGATCGGCGATTCGAATTGTTCACTTTGTACTTCTTACTTTCTGCCATCCGTGCGCGCGCACCATCCGCATCGCATCCGGAGAATGAATATTATCTTTGACGCACGCTCTTCAACTCTTCGCAAGTCATTTCCGCGTGAACTATTATACATATCCTCTCTTGTATTGTAATCTCTTCATATATACCATGCGGAAGTCGAAATACTTGTAGCAGAGAGGCGGTAGAGGAAATGAAGGACATGGACGTCGCGACGGATGGCTGGGATTAGAAAATTACTGTCGCGTAGTACAAGGTGGAAAGGTGGAAGGAGGTGATGGAATTAATGACTTTTCTTCTTCCCCGGGACTTTTGCGCTCCCCGGGTGAGAGTGTGTACCTTGCGTTTGCTCTCCTTCCCCCCGCATCAAGCTGAGGAGTTTACATAGGTCGCAATTATAACGGCGGCGCGACGATTAAAAGTGTCGAAAGTCGAGGGGTTTTTGATCGACACGCAGCATTAATGAATTCATCAGCGAATTAATTATTCCTTCGCACTCCATATTCTCCAGCTTCTCAGATTTGATTATTGACGTTAATTAATTTTTATTGATGCGCCCAAAACTCAAAATCATTTATTTATTATTTTGCTTTCTTGTATCTCTGTCGATGTATTTTTTGGATGCGTATTTGAATATTTATCGTACGGAACATATCTTGGTCATGCATATTCATATGCTTTGCTTTTAGCTGTAGTTTGCATAATGATACAGGAATCAAATGCGCTATCTAAAATTCCCTAGCAAAACAATGAAATCGAGGAGTGGAGGCGCCGGGAAAAGACATAATACATATACCTTTATAGGCGTGCATATCATTATCTTGTGTTTTATGCATATCGCACAAATGCATTACGGATATTGTTGTTTCTGTGATATCTCTTGTGTCAGCAGACGTGACGTAGGGTTTCTTTACCGTCAAACGTGATGCATATCATTTCGGAGTGAAATCCAGTATTCCATTTCCTTCATCTTCAATTGCAAATCGATCGCAGGATATCTTTGCACCTTATTCTCTCCTGCATCTATGCGAACTTTGAAATTATGTCAAATTGTTAGTTATTGTACGTACGTACGTACGATCTCGTACTCATCTCCCGGCAAAGAGGAAATGTGCGTTCCGGATATCGTCTATGAATGTATATATGCAGATGAGTTGGCCCCCGTGGTGCGTTCGCATATTTGAAGTGTACATACGCCCAATATATTCGACGCTTCGAGATTCGAGGCTTTTGTTGGGAGGACGCACGCAGAGAAAGGACGAAGAGACGTGCCGAAGATGCTGCTTGCTGCTGCTGGTGTTGGTGGTGGTGGTGCCGGCAGCCGGCAATTCGTCTGAGTGCTTTTCTAATTCGATAATAAAGCGAAGCGCATAGTGTGTGCGTGGGCGCGCGCACGCGTTCCTTCTCCTCATTCGTATTGTCTGCGCGAATATGACAATGCGTTGATAATACAATGACGCTGATCATAGCTGGGAGGAAAAATGGCATGGAATTGATGCAAATTGCACCATAAACATTTATACGAACGACATAACTACGCACACTAAACTAGAATAGTGAAATCACGTTTTAAATATTTGCGTTTAGAGTTTGCATTGTTTTACTACCGGAATTGAATAGTCCTGTTGTTTGTAAAGGATAAACTTTAGAAACGCAATACGAACGTGGTGTGTTTGCGCAGTGGAAAAATCCGCGAAATCAACTGACATGTTGTAGGCGCACACACAGTGAGTTGGCAATTGCATTACGCAATTTCTTGCATGCGCTACTAGTATACATTTTCCATGATGTTTGCGTGGCCTCTTTGCGCCACCGTCAAACTACTAGCAGCCAACGGCAGCGACTTTGATGTTGGTCTAAAACAATTTATCTACGCTTTCGGATCTTTTTGAATCTTGTGGTTATTTATTTTCTAATCGATGCGGATTGCAAATAGAAATGTCAGGAATTGTTCGTGAGTTGACCAAATATGGTTGTCACACAAAGTTGGACAGCATTCGCCGACCGCACGCCAGCAACATTTTCATCGTCCACATCCACGGGGAATGTCATTTCCCAGTTCAGCAAAACTCGGAACTAAAAACTCGGGGGGAATACGAAAAAGGCAACGCATCGAAATTTGTTGGAATAATTAAAACACGATTACATCGGCTGGCTGACTGGCTGGCGCTGTTTCGTGTTCCAAGCGCCAGGTATTTCGATGGAAAGTTGTCGTCGGCGCGACACGTGTGCGTCGCGCATTCCGCAAGGCGAATCCTGGAAATTACACGACCGAGGAGGAGAGCATGTCATTTACATACCGCCAACCTCTTGAAGTCGAAATGTTACACAATATCAGCGGGGTGGTAGGGGTGGAATATGTGTGTAGGAATCGTCGGTTGGTTTGGTAGGCTTGTCGTCTTGGTTCTCCGCGTCGTGTTTTGTTACGTGGTTAACTTGTATCGCAGGTGGATGGGTTGGAAAGTTTCCCTCCTCGAAGTCGAATTACAAATTACACTATTACCCGTTTTGACGGCAGCCGAAGAACACGCGTCGTCGGCAAAGGTATAAACGCTCCCGACGGGAGAGCCGCGGCGAGGACACACGTCCTTTTGAAGCGTTTCTCCTTCGTGTCCTTTGTGTCGCACTGTGGAAATGGGCTCTCACGCGAGCAGCGCTGCTATTATCATTCCGATTCTAATGTCGAACTTTGCGAGTGACTGCCACTCGAATTGGTTAATTTTGCGACGTTTAATTGTTGGCCAAAAAATTTATTACCGAAAAACGGCGCCACCTGAATTGTGTCAGGATTCCTTTGTTTCGTGCGAATACACGCGACGTATTTGCTCACAAGCGACGTTAATTAATAACTAGCTTCCACGTCGACGACGGTGACGACGACACGACGTCTTGCAATATCGTAAGCGCGAATATTATACGCCGTCACATTAATAAGTTTCGAATTTTGCTCGCTCGACGTAAATTTCGGTGTTTTGTTGCTGATTTCGCTTCGTCCAAGTTGAATTCCGTTCACGACGTGAAGGAGCAGAGCGAGGACACTTGCAGGACGTGATAAGGAAGTTTCGTTTCGCAGGTCCATGGTATTAATCGAGTTGATAAGTCGGAAAAGTCAGCGTTCCGTTCGTGTTGAAAGTTTCCGGGTGTACTCGCGCCGTTTAAATAGTTTGCATGCAGCGTTTCTTCGGAGTGCATTTTCGAAACGTTATCTAGCCGGGCGAGGAGAGTGCATACATGCGCTTCGATGCGCTAGATTAGGGGGTTTGCCCGCGTCTAATTCGAATACAATCAAACCTAAGATTGGATGCGCGTGGATGCTGTGTGTGCATGAGGGAGAATCTTTGGTTGTTATCGCCGACTATACTCGGTTTTGCTATTATCACTCCGGCTCCCAGAGTTTACTAAGAACGGCGACTGAATAGTTTCGAAAGACTTGATTGGAACGCGAGCTAAGAAAAACGTTTGCGGTTCCTGCAATTTAATTATATTTGCGCTCATTAAATTGTCGGATTTACATTTCGTGTGGTGCTTTTTTTTTCATTCTTTATGCGATTTGGAAAACGTACGACAATGGACGTGTGGACGTGACTTTGCATCAAGGCGGCAAAGTGAAATTGTGTGCTTTCTTTGCTGGCGGGAGGAAACTCGTAAAAATGCACGTTTTATTAGATTGACTGACTACCTCGCAAAGCACCCTCGGACGAATTTGAAATTTAAAGCGAGGGAGAGAACCCGCCAACGAGTAAAAAATTGCTCGCTCGTTGGGTTTGGTGCCGGGAGAGGATGGGAAGGAATGCTGCACGACTGCGACGTCGACGTGCCGAAGGAAACGAGGAAAAGACGAGAGCGTTGTGAATCGAGTGCGCTGGCCAATCGGGCGGCGGCCCAGTGGCCGAAGAGATGAATCTTTGAGTGGCACCATGTGAGGATGAACGTCTCGAGATATGTCGAATCACTTTTGTTCATTCTCTTCGTATTGTGTGATTTTATTTTCCTACCACCACAAAAAGTTTTAATTTTAAGGATATTAGGCTTAGTGAATAGTTTTCGGTTTTGGGGTTGGCAGCTGGAAATATATGCGGTGAAGGACGAAGGGATTCGGCAACAAAAACAATTAATTGCCTGAAATTTGTTGCTGAATAATGCAATATTAGCCATTAATGTAAATACTGTCTGATCCCTTTTCTAGCCACTATATTGTTGCCAAGCACACCATATTTACATAGGTTCCTACACGTGTACAAGGACGATCGTCCTGGAAACAAAGAAAAGCGTTCGCTACCCAACAATATAACATAATCCCCGACGCCTTTACTCCGCGGGTCCCACCACCACTAACAATACTCGACAAAAAACGTTAATAAAACACAGCGCGGGCCGCACGTGTGGGAATGAGGTTTCTGGATGAATGTGGAGAGGAGCAGCATAGTGTGATTTTGAGCAGTTCGAGGCCATTGTTGTCGGTTTCCGAACGTAATACGCGCAGCTGGGGACACGCTTTATTGTTCCGGACGACGCGCGCGCGCGCTCCTTTTAATTATTTGTCCTGGGCGCATCCTTTGTAATTTAATACGAACGGCCGGGCGTCTCTTTTGGTCGCAGCCGGCCAAGCATCCGCCCCCGCTGGCCAATATAATATAATAAATAAACATGCCGGGGGGGGTGGTGCGCGGACGACGGCGGCCGGCGATTCCTATTTCATTATCCTTCGGCGTTTTCTTTCTCTCTGCGACCGTGTGAGCAGTTTGTGTATGTGTGTGAAGCGATGAACGAACGTAGCGACCCGATGGCGCCCCATCTTCAACTTTATTGCATCCGTTTCGTATTTTTTAATTTAGTTAAACGACTTCTTTGCCCCGTTCCGTGCGTCCGTTCATTTCCTCCACCGCCAACTACATTGGGATTTATTTATTTCGATTTAAGTCCGCCGCTACTAATACGAATGATCTTTTTCTCCTTCCATTGCGACCGACGAGTCGGTCGTCGTTGGGGGGTGATTCCTAATGCCATTTCGATTTGCTCTGGCCCGCTAAACCCCCCGCGGGAGTTTTCGCTTGCTTTTTGTTTATTCTTCGATTTTCCCTTTCGCAGTGTGTGGGTGGGTGGGCGGCAATCCGCGGCAGCAAATCTGAAGGAAATCTAAACATGTCAACAGTTTTCCTCCCTCTTAACGTCGTCAGCCGACGAGAGACGACGACGACGACGCCGACGAATGTTTATAACGTCGCCGTCGCTTCGGTCGGGTGGCGACGTGAATAGAAATACGGTATGGTCAGTTCGCGTGCGCGCCTTGTTTCGCACGCGTTTTGTATGTCGCGCACGACTCCGAAGCGACGCGACGCTCGCCCTTTTCCTGGCCCTCGCCTCTCTGATTATACATATATACTACGCGTTGTGCGCGTGTATCCTTGCGTGGGCCGCCGTCGCTTCTTGCTTTCGCATGGGTAATAAAATACTCGCGGGCTGCTCGTTTTTCTTGCTGTGCTCTGGCTGCAAGCAAGGACGACGACGACGAGGACCGAGGGCGAAATTTGCGACTCTGGGATTTCGCATTTGGTTGGAGTGGAACCGAAAATGCGCCGGAGATTACATTCGCTCACACGTTCCGACACATTCCGACCGCGATGCGCGCATACCCCAGCAGAACGCACAAGGACACGAAATATGGCATGCCGTGTTGGGGTGATACGGGGGAGGCAAATTTTCTAACCAAGGAGCTTTCCAATTTGGCGAGCCCGCGGGCCGAGATTTATTTACGTTGCGCGAACCAAAGCAAAGAAAGGCCCAAGAAGAGAAAAGGACGTGCAATTCAATTAGATGCGTTTCGTTTTCTTTGCCGTTTGAAAATCGACCCCCGCCGAACTGCTCCAACAATGATAAATAGAATAAACAATGCGAATGCCCATCGGCGCACACCGGCGGTTTTGATCTTTACTTACAACAAGGATAAATAATCCAAGTTATTATTACTACGTATATCTTGGGCATTCGGCAAGGATGGTGGAAGAAATGTGTTGAACCGATGAAAGCGCATTTCCCTTGTGCATTCTTTCGGATTCGCCCACTAAATCTCGCCTACGTGTCGATCGGGCGGCGTGATACATTGAGACACGCGGAAAACTGATGCGCGCACCGCGTTTTCCCGCCGATAGTTTTCGCAGCTCGCAGGCGGGCCCCAATTGTGTCGTAAACTGTTGTAAAACACCCTCCTAGCCGTGCGAAGGAGGAACTAATCCATCTCGACACGTGCACGATGCGGGTGTTCTTCCTCTTCTTCTTCTTCTTCTTACACCTACTACCTTACTTTTGGCAATGATGCGGCGACAGTGCCGGTCACACATGCGGGGATGGTGCAAAGTTTGAGACACGAGTAAAACTTTCGCGCGAGGATTTACGAGTTCTGCCAACGCTCATATGAGTCGTCCCCTGTTCGCGCGCGTGCGTGGGCGGCAGGGAGTTAGGGGACGATCGGCCATCATTGCGTATATTTCACCGGCGCCTAATTTCGTCCGACGACCGTTTCATGTGTCAAAAATCACCGTGGGTTTGGGCGGCGATATGAAAGGACGCGGAAAGCGAAAGCGGCCAAACGGAGAGAGATTGGAATATTTTATATCTGAAAAGTTTCCGCTGCACGTTCGCACGTGCTTAATTTTCACATCGACGTCAGCCGGAACGCTCGTCTTTCCCTCGAGACGCGAGTAGTCGAGTAGAGCCCACATATCTCAAATTAGATAATATAAAATTCGCACATGTGAATTGACGACGGTTGCACCTCGCGCGCGCGCGGTCGGCTGACGTGTTAATCTCGAGTTAAAAATGTTCGGATTTCCCAATGTAATCCTTCTCGCAAACCCTTATTGCTCCAACGCCCGAGCACTTATTCCTCGGCATTGTGCGTTGCTCTTCCATTTGTGCTAAGATTTTTTTCTATTTTTCTTCATATTTCCGGTGATCCGCCTTTGTGGTGGCGTTTGTTTTTCCTGCCGGCGCGCCGCCGGCTTGATTCCGGACCGGACGGGCGCGAACAAGTGTAAGTCGTCATCTCTTATAACGATCAACGCGTCCGTCGGTCGTCGGCCCGGTCGTTTCCGATCTATATCAACGTCTCCTCGGCGCAGCGAGCGCGTTTCCCCGGATAACACCTGACAGCGTAATCCCTACCCATTTTCGGCGCGCTGTTCGCGCCGAGAGCACATAAACTTTTCCATCATCGCGCCGCATTCGCATCGAGGTTGAGTGAGCGACGAGCGATCTTGATGTCTAGACCGGACCGGACGCGATGGATAATGGGAAGGAAGGCGACGAAGGAGTTTTTCTGCTTCCGCAAATCCCTAATAACCAAATCTTAATTCTTTTCCTCTTCTCTTTCGGCGGTCCAGAGTGAAAAATCACAGTCGGGGAAAGCGCGCGCTTAAAAATTGTTGCGGGACAGCATAAATCCAATAAATTTTTGCAACATATTTAGATTTACGAGTATTGTTGCGCGCGCGTCTCTCCTGATTCGTTCCGTGTTGTCGCAAGCGGCGAGGATAATTTAATAGCGCGCAACACATAAAACTCCATTCAAGGCATCGTCGTTCGTCCTTGCAGCCGCTTCTCGCATGCGGTGCCATTAAACCCAACGGGGGAGGAGGGGTGGAGAGGGTGGGGAACTGAATAATAAAAGCGATTAACTCTTGCGAGTTTCTCGGTGGCATCGCGGCGCGCGCTTTTGTTTCGTTCGCGTCTCTTTGCCGCATATTGTATTGTACGACGGCGCCCAACGTCAACGTCGTCATCTTAACTCTCAAACTCGGCCAGCATCGCGCGCAATTATGCACAATGAAAACGCAAAGTTTCCAAAGAAAACTATGAAGCGCTGCTGAATCTGTGCGCGCCAGCCGGCGAAAAGTAAATTTATAAACGACGAATTGTTTAGCAATGCATTTTATTACTGTCGTTTTCAAGCCCCAGCGTAAAGCAACAGTTTATGCGCCCGGCCGGCAATCGGTCGGCCGGGGGATTAATTTTCGCAGCGCGCGGCGTAATAATAACTGGCGCCGAAACAAAGAAAATCAAAACAAAATCAAGCAAAAACAAGGATTACGCTCCGTATTATTAATGATCGATTTTCAAGTCCTTTGCTGGAGAGGGAGGGTAGTGCTTTTGTTTGCGCGCTGGCTCGGTGGGGGAAAGTAATAAAAGAAAACGTAAAGTTAAGTATCGCGACTTTCCGGAATGTCTCCTTTTGATCTTGTTCTCGTGTTTGAGCGCAGTCTTCCGCACGAATGGCAGTTTGCGTCGGCTAATTATTAATTATAGAAATAATTACCTAGTAATTAATTCGTTTCAAGTAACCAAAGGCACCCGCCCGGATTGATAAATAATTACCATACCCTTTTTCTTGCCGTCGCTTTCGTGTGTCCTTTTTGGCGGAGCGCGCTTGGAATTTGTTTACTTGCGGATCGAATCTCGACTCCGACATGATGCGACTTGATTTTCACATTGACAGCGCCCGCCCGAATGGATTTTCGGGATGGCTGGGGGGTGAATGATCATCGGGTGGAATGCGGGCGGGTGGGCGCTGTCTCGTCGCCATCGCCATCGTCGTCGGTCGCTAATGACGAAACGAAAGCAATAAAATCCATTCGAGCGGAAGGCGCCGGGCGAAGAGGAGCGAGCCGGTTCGCGCGGAATGCAAAAAGCAAAAGCTCTCGCATGGATCTCCATTAAAATGCCCTCGCCCGGCGCCGCCACCAATACCACCACCACCTCCTCCTCCTCCTACTCCTCTCTGCTCCGGATGATGAATGCGTCCGAAAACAATGTGGGGCGCACGGCTGGCGCGTCAACAAATTGCGTATTAGTTGTGTGTGTGTGTGTGCGACATGGATGGTGGCGCCCAGGCCGAATAATGGGAGGATTTCATTCAATTACGCCCGTTCGGGCGTATTAAACGGCTTTGTCTTTTCGCGATTTGCAAGCCAATTTGCGAAATCAATCGACATGTGTGCGCGCTGCGACGAACGAGATTTGGGCCATATTTTCCGCACCCCATGCAAATCATCATCATCATCATCATCGCCGTTTATTATTAAATTTTCCAATGCAGAAACTTTTTACGGGTGTACCAAAAACACGGAAGTATCATAAAACTCTTTTGTGATTTAATAACTCGCTCTCTTTGCTTAATCATATTTCGTATATTTTTGTTCTTTTTCGCATGTGTCCATAAAAGCTTTCCGAGGGTGGCCGTGGCCGTTTTATGCATTAAACTCTATGTAATATAAATTTTCCGCGGCCACTGGGGGGGTGGTTGGTGGGGTGCACGCGCATGCACACGCGCTTATTTTGTCGTTGAGAGACTGTTCGTCGGCTGTAAAAAGCTGTGACAACAGCCCGCAGCGCACGCAAACTTTCCTTTCTCACTTCCACCCCGCGAGCTGCTGCTGCTGCTGCTGCTGCTGGTTGCGCTTGTCAAAAGTTACCTAATTTAATTCGCAACGACGCAACGCGCGCGCGCCCCATGCGAAAGATGCAGCTCATATATGGGGCGCACGAATATCATAAACTGGAATAATGCTGTCTCCCGCATGCGAGTGCAACTTTTCATCCCTACATGTGTAGCGAGTGGAGTGGCTGTTGCGCGCGCTGGCGAGAGCGACTTGCATAATATAAAACTGAAAACTAAATAATAGTAAAACTGTGCG